>JANHFR010002644.1:77784-88421 GCA_032468015.1 Mimophis mahfalensis | reverse complement strand
CTCTCTCTCTCTCTCTCTCTCTCTCTCTCTCTCTCTCTCTCTCTCTCTCTCTCTCTCTCTCTCTCTCTCTCTCTCTTACACCTAGTATATTTTATCACAGTGGGTAAATACCAAGTTAGTGGTTATACAAGAGCAAAAGTCAGTGTGATACAAAGCTGATCAGTCTAAGGATTAAAGATACTTCTGAAAAAGTTATTCAGGTAACAAAGGCCTGCTATTTCCTTGACAGTATGTGCTTTTGATGTGTAGAGGCCCAAATGATGAATTAGAGAAATAAAAGTCCTATCCCATATGCTTTATCACTGCGAATAATATTACATTCTCACATTAATGAAACATTTATTATTGTATGCTGTTAAAAGGTGCACTTAAAATGGCCGACTCTGTTTTAGGCCACACCACACTAACAGCTTGGAGACAGAGAGTCTGGCACCGGCAGGTGCAAAGCCAACCATCCTGATCATGAGGTAGTCTCATGATCTGTCAATCATAGTTAACTCAAGAACTATATAAGGTCCTACATCTGCCCTAGAGGGAGCTTGCTGAAATATCACCATGTGCTATGAACATCTGCTGCTGCTCATGTATACTCTGCAACTACTTTTGGTTTCCTTTCTGTAAGCTTGCTATCTCGTGGCCTCTGCAAATAAATTTGTAAATAAACAGATTTCAGTTCTACAAAGAGTGTCTGACTTCTTGGAAAAGGGCTACCTTCACCCATCACCTCTTAAACTCCTCTATGCAACGTAATCATTATTGTTGTTAATAGTATTGTGGAAAGTTCCACGATACCAAAAATATTAACAGTCACCATCTTTGCTCAAATCGCACTCATATTTTTCTAGAACGTTTGATTCTTACATAGCTTGCTGAAAATGCAAGGGTAAATCGAGAATCTTCATAGATAGCTACCATAGATTCTAACTAAAATTGACCAGCCCCAAAAGTTATAACACCAAACATCTCTGCGTTAAGCTGTTGACTTCCACACCAGGCAGCAACATACCTCTCAGACAGGAACTAAAATTGCTGCTAGCACCATTACTCCGCTATCATAGCAGACAGTCTGGACTAGCAGTGAGAAGAATGGCCCCCTGGAAGCCAATCTCTAGGTCATCTCAGTCAACTCTTATCTTAGCTCTTAGATTAACCTTGATTATCTTACTTCTGGCACATTATCTCCCATTGTTCTACTATAGCAGGCTTTCTGCTGCCTGAAGATAAATTCACCAGTTATCTCTCCCTTGCTACACTAAGGAAGAAATGCCTTGAGGCTGAGGTCTGAACTTAGTTTTAAATAGGTTAGATGCTGTGCACAAATGGAATTTCAGATATAAACATGTGGAAGATATTAATGATTTTGATTTAATTGGAATTATCAAGGTGATTACACATTTTATCCATTTTTCTATAATACAATTCCTACAAAAATACATATTTTTGCAGAAAATGCAAGCAAAGTAATACTCTTTTTGTGATTTATCTTATTTGAAACTCTAATTGGAGACCCAGTCAGTTTCATTTACCTGAAAACAGCAATAATTTGATGCAATGTGTCACCTACTTATGGTAGCATCTTTACAATCCATGTGATTAGGTCACATCAGTAGTGCCTTCTACTCCAATAGCCATTCAGTACCTAACTTGTAACTTACTCAAATAAATTGCAGCAATAAGAAATAAGGGTGCACAGTACGAAGTATAATAAGCTAGAAGTCACATAAATACTGTAAAAGGTTCAATCTTATTACACTAATCTGAGACCAATATAATAATCTTCATATAAACTATGAAATTCAGAGGAAGCAGGATAAGATTGTGCAGTAAGGAATTTTATGTGTTACAGTAAATTTAGCTTGCATTCTGAAACTTTACATGCAGCCTGCATTCCATAAGCATTGTTGAATTCATAATATTGTCCTCACAAATCTGATATTTAAAGCAAGTGAAAGGAGAAAAATGGGTTGCTTTATTTTCAGATTTACATTTGTAGTTGTCCCTAAGTAAATTCCCCAAATTGCAGTGGTTGTTGTTGTTGTTGTTGTTGTTGTTGTTGTTGTTGTTGTTATTATTATTATTATTATTATTATTATTATTATTATTATTATTATTATTATTATTATTATTATTATTATTAACTCACAAAGTCTGGCTTGGTTCACTCTGATCTGGTATCCCTCCCATGTTAAGGAAGATGAAGAAGAGATTTCTATAAATAAATTAGAATAAATAATGATTAACAAATATCAGTTAGAAGTACTAGATCAGGGATGTCATACTCACGCCCCATGGGCTGGATGCTTCACATACTGGCCCGGTCCACTTCTGGTTTAGCGAAGGGGACAAATGTGACGATATGTCATGTGATGACGTGAAACCACAAGTTTGACACTCTGGTACTACATGAACTCTTCCTTTTAAAGGTAGCATAACTTTAAACCAGGAGAGCATAATTTGTAACCTACTTTTGACCCTGTACTCCTTCTCCAGGGTTTCATTCATTCATTCATTCATTCATTCATTCATTCATTCTGTAAGCCACCTTGAGTCACCCCATGTGAATAGACAGCAATATAAATTCCTTAAATTAATTAATTAATTAATTAATTAATTAATTAATTAATTAATTCACTGCAAACAGTAGATTGCAGTTTCATACTATCTCCAACTAACTTCTTCAATAAATAGGATAAAGAATGAGCATTTTAGGAGAAAATAATAAAGGTGAAGGGGCATACGTTAGGTTCAATAATAGACTGTAGTGATATTGGATTGTGATTGGAAACCAAGCTTTAATTTCCATTTAGGTATGATAGTTTTGGATGCGTTACTAGCTGTAATCACATAGGAAAGTCACTATTGCTCAACCTAATATTAATAATGATTAAGGTACTATAAAGGATTGTTAAGAACATAGTATCTCCTCCCCTGCTCTGCTGTTCTGCTTCAATTCATTACTAAGAACAAGCAATGGAAGAATAAATCAATATAATATATAAATACATAAAACTCAGCTGACCAGTACATATCCTTTATTGGTTTTAGAATCAGCTGAGCACAAACAAACTAGGAATTTTATAAAGATTACACATTAGATTATGTCTTTAATTCTTTTTCTGTAGTTACAACACAGGAGAGGAGGTAACAGGGGCACATTTACCAAAGATCAACTTATTTAGTATATTAGAGAGAAAAATGAAATCTTGACTTTTTTCTTTTGACAATCTATTTTATGTCTTTATATTTTAATTCTACTTTGAGCCATAAATGGATTGCTAGAATAACTCATAACCACCAGATTTTAATTACACTCTATGAGTGAGATGGGTAATCTCTAAATTTGATAAATACATAAATAAATGAAGAAAATTATGACTAAACATATCAAGAATTGCTTGCATTACAAACAAACTACACTCCAGTGTAAAAGTTAAAAGGACAGACAATTCAAGCAATCTTTTTTTTATGCATTAATATCATTAGTACGAGGGGGATGCAATGGCTCAGTGGCTCAGTGGCTAAGACACTGAGCTTGTTGATCAGAAAGGTCGGCAGTTTGGTGGTTCGAACCCCGAGTGCTGCATGACAGAGTGAGCTCCTGTTACTTGTCCCAGCTTCTGCCAACCTAGCATTTCAAAAGCATGTAAAAATGCAAGTAAAAATATAGGGACCTTTGGTGGGAAAGTAACAGCATTCCATGCACCTTTGGCGTTTAGTCATGTCGGCCACATGACCATGGAGACGTCTTCGGACAGTGCTGGTTCTTCGGCTTGGAAACGGAGATGAGCACCGCCCCCTGCAGTCGGGAACGACTAACACATATGTGCGAGGGGAACCTTTACCTTTAATCATTAGTAGAATGGGTATGGATCAGTTTTCATCCATTTTATTACCTCTAGATGTGCTGGGACTGCAACTCCTGAAATTCCCAGGAAAAGAATCTTCATACTGGTTATTGGATGTGGAAAACTTAGATTCATGTCCACTTTCAGTCACAGAAACTGTATAGGAATCAGCCTTTCTTAATCCAACTTCACTCAGAGGAAAAAATAGAAGTGTTATATGTAATCTCTGTTGGGAAGTTACAAGTTGATTGATTGTTGGATGGATGCATGGATGACTATTTACTCAAGGTGTAGTGTAATATTTAAACTATAAGGTTATTTCTACACAGCTATTTTTTATGTGTTCCACTTTCCTTCCAAAGCATTAAGAAGCTGATCAGCAATCATCTGTACCTTTGCTGATCTTCAAATGCAAAGAATACAGTGATATAATAAGAACTACACACAGCTTCAAAGGCATACCTTGATTCAAGAAGCCTATTTGTGAATCAAAGTGAGGACCTGCTTCAAAGCAGCAGATTGAAGCAGGAGACTACAAATAGCTTCATAGTTATTTTTTAAGTGTCTTTCCCATTTCTGAGGTTGGTATGGTGGTACAACTTTTCTACAGAGAAAATGCTGAGAGGGAGGGGAGTGATGGCCAGCTAATAAGTTTTTCCACCTTATTAAATTATATCTGAGATGTTTTGCACCGGCAGGGTATGGACTTCACTCACTACTTCAAGTTTCAATCTCTTTTTATGTCTCATCTTTAACTTTACAAATGGAATGTTACAATTTTGTAATGTTCCTGCTAAACATTAAATGAATCTGCAGGTAATCTCAAAACCAATAATGAATTAATGGGTGCCAGGCTAACAGATACTGGTCTAAATGTTTATTAATTGAAAAATAAGGTGTAGCTTTATTGTTATTATTAAAGGATTAAGACATACATTTCGTTCCTTAAAATTCTTGAAAACCATCCAGCTTCCTCAAGGTGAATTAACACTGTCACTTCAATAATTTCCTAGAGATTACAAAATGGATGTTAGAAGAAGACAAAATACAATCTCTAGGGCACATGCTGCTCTCCTGTGCTTAAAGGTATCTTTACAATGCAATGATTCTGTTACATGTATGCTTATATTCAGGACACTCCTCAAATACACACTGCAAAAAGAAGACTCAGTACAACCAAAAAGAATGGATTGTATGCTTTCACACCCTGTTTGAGAGAGTCCTGAAATCATCTATAATGCCACTTTTTTATTTTTTTTATTTTTATTTTTATTTCTATTTATATGCCGCCCTTCTCCGATGACTCAGGGCGGCTTACAGTACATTTATAGCAATTGCCTTCATCCTTTGTATTGACCTGCTTATTAAAGCCGTGTTTTACAAAGTCAGCTTATTGACTTACAAAGTCAATTTATTGCCCCCAACAATCTGGATCCTCAGTTTGCCTACCTCAGAAGGATGGAAGGCTGAGTCAACCTTGATGGATAGGAATAGATCACTGATCTCTGGATGCATAAAACTTACTGACTGACTGACTTATTTGGTACTCTACTTTTTACACACCCCAGTGTATGTTTCAATATAATCTGTTTGTTACTATTGATTATCCACATTTTTTTTTCTTTTCTATAAGACATTCTAGAAAGCCTCAGTTGGTTGACTTTGCCTGACTAGTCAGTTGGTTTATATCACCTGATGTCAAATAAAGATAGAAAGTGTTTTTGGAGAAACCCTCAGAATGTTTCTCCCAAAAGGCTTTTAAATATTTCTTTAATTATTGATTGCATTTCAACCTCTGGGCTGCTGCCATATTTCAAAATTCCTTATCATGACTACCAGCTGTCGAAACTGCTAAAGCGTTCCTCTTTTGAACTGATTGCTATAACCAAATGTACACTGTATATAATCAAGTAATGATGGGAACAGGAGTACAGCATTCATTTGATAGATGGTTTATGGAACTTTTTTATTTGTCTTGACTGTATCTTTTATTTTTAACAGAAACATGACTATAAACATGCCTGTTACTCACCTGCTGATGAGTAGCCCATTGCCACATCAGGGAGGCATTGCTCTGCCTTTAACATACTTGAAAGCCTTCAGAGACAGCAGCTAGGAAATAACGTGATCAAGGACACTTTTTCATGAGAAAAGGAAACCAAGTCATTTTTTTTTTTAAAAAAGGGGCTTTTATGAAACTGCATTTTTAGTTTTAAATCTCTACTCTGAATAACAACAAACAGAGACCACATTCCATTTGTTTACCCAGCCAGGAATGCTGGCTGAGTTTAACAGAAAATATCACCTCTCGGCATAGGACCATGAACAAACGGAGTGAAGATTCACTCCGCAGTGATTTTTTATTTCTGTTAGAGAAAAGTTGCAAAATCTGTTACTGCTAAGAAAGATGAGAACACTCTCAAAAATCACAAAAGGCCTTTGCGTGGTAAAATACATCAAATTCATATTTTGCTTTAGTTAATTAACAACTTTGATTAATTACTTAATTATTTAGCATCATGTCAATTTCAGAAGGCATAAGCTTCCTCTGAGACATTTCAGCATTGTTGTGTAATGCTGAAATTTTCCATTCTTTCTTTAATGATTCCATTCCACCATTTCTTTGATATTAAGGTAGCTCTTCTCCCACAGTGAGTTGTCCCACAGCAAGTTGGCCATGGAAAGTTGCCTCTAGCAAATTGTCATAGACCTCTAAATCACACACGTGTTGCGCTAACTATTCAATACTTTGTGGATATGTCCTTTCAGTTCTGTGTCACTAACTTTTTTTTTTGTTTGTTTATTTATTTTTTATTTCCCAAACTTGCCAATAGTTACGCATGTCCTTTATGATAAAGGACACCGTTTTATTTCCAAAAATTGGTCTTTAGGTTTATTTATTTTTTCAAAAACTTATTTTTGATCTTTATTTTGATCATTTAACTGTTACCATACAAATTGTGCTACTTAACAAAATGTGAAAAATATGAAAATTCCAATTGCTTTTTAAAAATGTACATATAATTTGATTAGAATATGCATTTTGTGAAGGTTTACTTGGTTGTGCTCTTGAATTTTCCTTTATAAAGGAAAGTTGCAAACACAAACAATCAACCTCTTTATTTTCATGAATCTGTTTCAGATTTTCATCTTTTCAGATTTCTCATTTCTTTTTTTCCAAGAAAATATGGTTATGGTACCCATCACCCAGTATATCTGGAAATCTTCCAGGTAGTATTAAACAGGTCTATTCTGCTTAATGACAGTTTGGCATAGTAGGTAAGACATCAGGCTAGGAACCAAGAAACTGACTTCTAATCCTGCTTTAGGCACAAAGCCAGCTGGGTGACTTTGCCCCAGTTATTATGAACCTGAATATATACTGGACACCACATTAAGTAATTAAGATGGTGTTAGGCACAAATCAAGGAAGGAAAATGAAATGATAGAATTTTAATTGCTTGAAGGGTATGAATCATGAGGGATTAGGCAAAAATTCCATTGGTGGGAGATAAAACTTCAACACTATATCATATAGATGAGAAGATACAACTTAATAACAGGGCGGTGCTCATCATATGGTATTTAAGCAGTTACATATTTGTAAAATTCCATCTCATGGTAAAATACCTATTCCTAAAACTTTGGGAGTTTATGATTTGTAATCAAATTGCTACTGTTTGTCAGATTTGCTCTTACTTGTTCAGCATTCTTAACTATATATTTAAAATTATAAATCTAGTAAAAATAGCAGAAAAATATCAAAAGTGGGAAGTAGGAAAATATGAATGATACTTTATGCATTGATTTTGCATTTGATATTTTAAGTCTATGCCAATGGTTTAGATAAAATTTGTTCATTCATTCATATCTGACTTATGACCACAATTTGGACCTAAACTTCCATCACCAAGTGATGGGATCGTTAAGTGAGACATCATGTGATTGTACCTGGTTTTACATTTTTCCATCATCATTAAGTGAATCATGTAATTTTTTTTTAAAAAAAATTCACCTTCCCCCACTCCCTTTGCTAATCAAAAGTCAGCTGAGAAGGTCACAAATGCTGACCATGGGGCCATGGGATGCTGCAACCATTGTAAATATAGACCAAACACGTGCCTCATGATCAGATGGTTGCAGGGACACTGTGATGGTCATAAATGCAAGGACCAGTCCTAAGTCACATTTCCAGCCTTATAACTTTGCACAATCACTAAACGAATGATCATAAGCCAAGGAATACTAGTAGTGTATCACCCTTCCTTTTTAAAACATACATTAAATTGCAATATTCACCGTAGAAAACCTGACATTCAAAAATTATACCATATTTTATTGACAATTTGAAACTACAAAATTAAAGTTGTTTGGGGAAAAAAAATAACTACTCCCATAAAGGCTGTTGCCTACCTAAGAATGTTTCAATAGTAGAAGCATTGAATCTGCCATTTTTTCCAGTATCTTCTAGCTACAATAAATCAACTTGAACTTCTAATATTATACAGCCATTCTGAAATTAAATAAGTCACCCATTATTTACTTTCAGGAGAGAAGGTAGCAGTCTCAGCAAAACAATATATAGTACAGTCAGTGTTATAATAAATCTGCCATATGTTTGAACGTCAACAATGAATATTTTTGATGCTTTGGAAATCTCATATTGTTTCCTCTTTGCAGTCCTACAAATAATTTTTGCGACAATGCATGTTTGGTCAGATAACATATGGTTTATGGCAGATTCTCTGAATTGTGCCCATTTATCTTATTCTTAGAACACTTTGTCTTATACTTTGAACAGTTGAAAAATTCGACCATAGCCTTGTACCCAACAAACAATATGTCTGCAAATCACAAGAAAGAAAATTAAAATAATCCAAATAATATTGTAGTCCCTCTTAAGAATTCTGTCTTCAACAAAAATCATCTTGCTATTGGCTTCTAGTACATTTCAAACTAATGTTTGAAGCCTAGGTATAGAAACATCACATCTGCACACACAGAAATGTATGATTTACACTTTTTAAAAATAAGTTATTAGATGTGCCCAAGGGTTTGTAGGTATTTGCCTATTGGCTACTGATTTTTAATGAATTCTTAAATGCTTCCTTGTATTTTAAATCTCTTATAAATGGAAATCAAGGCATTGCTGGCCCTGGAGCATAAATTATGCTACTCATCTACTTAATAGATGTGGCATCAACCTCAGGAAATAATGCTTCCCTGTGTAATATCACTAATTAATGCAAGGCTCAACCTGTAGTACAGCAATGACTTATGCTTGAAAAGGTTGAACATACTGACATACTGGTTCACCCCCTGCTTCTGGCCAAGAGCTTTCTTTTCTGTTTCTTCTCTATTTCTTATTGTTTATTAATTTTCCTTCAGTTATTTGAAATAATATGTCCATGGCTTTGAATGAATAATCATATAAGGATTGAAGACGAGAAAGGCAGTTTCCTGTAAAACATTTCTTCCCTACTTCTACCCTGTCTCCCATAACAAAGCTTGTTGCAGGGGCCTACCTGGGGGGAAAAAAAAGCTGTTTTATATATCTGCAGTAATCAAAGAATCCATCTCTCTAATATAGGGCATAACGTGGAAGTGAGTGATTAGACAGCACAGATTCAGTTGGACTTTGGGTGAAGAACATTTCCTAAATTACAGCATATACTGGAATCAGAATTTGCTACAGCTTGTCTGAATATGCCATTGCATTATGTTTAGCAGACGCACCAGTGAGTTAAGCAAAAGATTTTGATCAGAAACCTCAGTGTGTTAGAGACAGATTGTCCAGGAACTTACCAGAAACTGACATATAGTTCTATCTATAAAAGAATGCATCCATTTGGAGTTATATGCATAAACGAGAAGCATACCAACCCCACCCTTTATTTTGTTTTGAGACAGCCTTTCTAGCTTTAAAGGTCATTTTGTTAATGATGGATGGTGTTGATTTATTGATAAAAGTCACTTCATTTCTGCAATGGGAAGCCTGAGGATAATCTCAGCCTCCAGCCTGTGATAAAGTACTGTGTAAGTATGTCAGTGGTAACAAAAACCTTAATTAATAATTGATTGTTTAAAATGCTGATGTCTTAATAATCCAAATTAATTGATAGCACAGTGCTAGTACTTAGTTGGGTTGTGTAATTGGGAGAAGGAGGCAATGTCCTAGCTCAAAGTCAATAAAATCCATTTATTTAGATGTCAGAATTTGCAGACTAAATACTATACAGTACTCTTTTTTTTTTTTTTTTTTTTACCATGCCCATAGAGAAGGAGATGCATGGCCCATCGTTGGGCTGATTCATAGATCAGCCAGTTGGGAAATTTATTGTCTATTCTTAAAGATGAAGAAATCTGTTCCATATCCCTTTTTCCAAGCATGCAGTTTCCATTGTCAGAAGATCATATCAGCTATTCCAGTGTTCTGTTTAACTACCTGAAAGTTTTATTAAGCACAGATTCAGGCAGGACACTGCTGCTTAAGTCCACATGATTGTCCCAATTCTTTGGGAAGAAGGGATGGACTGGAGGTAACTGGGATTTATCATATTTAGTATATTGGTAGGTGACAATCCACAATGTAAAATGTAAAAATGTAAAAATAGTGTTGTTTTTGTTTGGTTCCAACTAGATGCTTGTTACACCCATCTAGCATTTATTTGTTAACAAGAATTACATATATGAAGATATATATAAACATAAGAAACTATATATATATATATATATATATATATTTGTTTTCGTAGATTTTCACGGGTGCAGGTATATAAGTCTTGGTGTATT
>JANHFR010002644.1:48377-60635 GCA_032468015.1 Mimophis mahfalensis | reverse complement strand
TTGTGTTTTTAATGCCCTGTAAACCGCCCTGAGTCCTTCGGGAGAAAGGCGGTATAAAAATCCAATAAATAAATAAAATAAATAAATAAAATCTAATTGGCTTAAGCATGATGACTCATATTGTTTACAAATGCAATATCAGAAGATGTTCAAAACAGAAATATAGTGTCTGAAGCTCACAAGATTGGATTATTAAAAACCCAGGGGTAATGATGTATTAGGGACTATAAATTAGAGAAATGGAAGGGAAATATGACATATTTGCTAGGTTGTAATATAGGTCAATTATATTTGTTGAGCCTAATGAATGTTAAAAGAGTTTGATGGTACCTGTTCAACCATTTACTTTATTAGCTGAATTGCTGGTTAATAGTCCATCATGATCATTTAATGCTTTGCCTATGGAAGGTTGTGATTAAGGGATAGCTGGGAATCATTCTGCGTTTTACAACTAGATATACATCAGAATTTCAAGCAAGGTAAATGTTTGGGCAGCATATGAATGTGTACATGGAGGAAAAAACCTATAGTGCTAGATTCATAGAGTATGAAAGCTATAAATTGACTAAAGACTGAACCAACCTTGATAGCAGAGAACTCCTCTTTGGAACAGTTTATGAGCAAGGTGTTTGGAGGGTAAAAAGATTTTATTGGTTTGGAGAAGTGTTTATTGCTTACCTTCACAGGTTTCCAGTATAAATTCCATGAAAAAGGGACAGTTGCCAGTTTGGTAAAAATGAATAAAGGGGATCAGGGAAGATTTTTTGGGGGCTAATTAATATTGTCTATAGCTTTGACAATAAAAGAGTTCTCATGAAGCACCTCAATGAAGAGAAATATACTACCATTTTCTAAGCCATAGAGGTAGCCCTTGTTTAATGACTGCCCTTAATGACTGCCCTGTTACCTTTTGAAGGTAACTTGATTACAAATCTTGTACTTATGACCATCACAGCATCTCAGTGGTCATGTGGTCAACATTTGGTTGCTTCAATGGTGGCAGACACTTATGACCATTGAAGCATTCCATGGTCATGTGATCAACCATCTGTGTGCTTCTCAACTAGTTTCTGATAAGCAGAGTCAATGGCCAAGCCAGCAATTAAATCACAAATCATGGTGATGCGATGTCTCACTTAACTGATGACTCACTTAAGAACTGAATGGGAAGTTACATTTAAACTCCATCACAGTCACGTAATGTTTTACTTAATGACCACATTGCTGAGTGATGGAGTTACCGTTGCCACTTATGGTTACTAAAGAGGACTACCTATAAAGGCAGTTGTGATACTGCTCCATCAAGAAAACAAAGTGGCTTCTGCAAAAAAAATTTTTTTCAAATGAGGCAGACAGCTGTAAGTGAAGTGGCAAAGAGAAGGAAGTATTGCACATTCCTATTTCCAATAATATTCTTTTATGTTTATATATCATCATGTTGTTGTTGTTGTTGAAAAGCAGGAACTAGAAGAAATTATGCCCAGTAGTAATATGAATTCAAAGGCTGAAAGCACAAAGAAGAAAGTTACATTGGGATCATATGCTATAAGGGAATAATGACCAAAGTAGAGGTAATTTGAGATCAGAGGGCTCAGATGAATAGTTTTGGGTATCTAGGTATAGAATATGTATTCTCATGGGAGAATCCTAACTGTTCTGTTTGTTACAGCTAATAAAAAATAGCATTCTGTCAGCCAAAACAGAAATGAAGGCTGGGCAGCATGGGTCACAAGAAAAATATTAATTTCATATATCCATTTGAACCAAACTTCTAGTAACTACAAGTTGCTACCCACCCAGCATTTATTAAAACACTGGTTGAAGTGGCAAAGTTGTGGTAAAGTTCTATATACCATTATTTCAGTCAATGATCTTATACTTTTTTGCCATCTTTTTACTAGGAGAGAAGAGGAAACTGTCAGTTTGAAAGGGATTAAAATTTCACACAAGTTTGTTAGGAGGGTAAGATAGGAGGAAGCGTAGGATTGAAATTCTGAGGTATAAAGGCTTAAGGAATGCTGATGAAAAGGCAATGGACTGCTACATAAAGCACTTCAATTGTTTTGTGCCAACTAATTGCTTAAGAGGGGATATACTCATCAGCTACATATTATACTTACACACTGCCAAAGTCTTATTTAATCATCACCAAGGATATCATTTAGAATGAAGTGTGTCATTATGTAAGCTAAACCAAATTTTCCCATTGGATTTCTGAATGCAAATATTTTTCAACTGAGAGCATTTATTAGACTCCCATTATGTTAAACCATGAAATGTTAAAAGTCCTTAATTATAACGGTGCACATTCTCTTTGCTCAAGTCTATCCTTAAATGAATCTTTCTCATGGATTAAACTGAAGCCATCTTTTCTATAGGATCCCAGAAGGGGAAAAAATTGTGATGTAGCTGGCAAATTTACTCATTTGTATTCTTCACACTCACGTTGTGGCCTCCTTTTGAGAAAACCTAACAAGGCTAGTTTGTTTCCTGCATTACTAAAAATTCAAATACACTATAAGGAATGCTGAGAGACATTCTAGACAGTTATTATGGAACAGAAATTGTTCCACTGTTCACACAACAAATTTGAATTAAATCTTCCAAGAGCCAACTATAACAAAGAGTTCAACAGATGTTTTATATGGTGAATCCTTGACAAGAAGAATCATTTCAGACAAGTGCCTAACATATAAGTTAGTAAACAGTTTTAATGATATTTTGTCATGGTACGTGAGGTCATTTCATATTTGTTATTGAATTTTTCTTGGTATTTGAAACAAGCCTTTTTTTGAAAAAGCAGCAGTCTGACCTATAGAAAGAGTAGGCTGGCCTATATAAAGGATAGTCTGTATAAGTCTTTTTCTGTTCCATTTCTTTCTCTTCTTATTTCTGTCCATTCTTTACGTTTTTTCTACTCAGATCTTGTTTTTGTCTCCAAGTTATATGTCTCTTTCCCAAATAGGCTCCAAACCATCTCTTCCCTACATTTTCCCCTCCCTTTTCAGAACTTATTTTTCAACCATCTACCAGAATGCTTGAAAATAACTGTTAACTTCAACAGGTCAACTTTCCAAATAAGGATATACAGAATTAGACAGTAAATTTATAAACAGAGAGGCAAATTTATTTTGAAATTAAATAATTTAAGCAACTGTCCTTTTGTTGTTATTATTTTGTTCCCCATTCCTATTTAAAACACTCCCCAATTTTCTTCTTTTAATCTGTTCTTTCCTACTGCAGATCTTTCATCAAAACATTTCTAAAATGAAATGGAACACAGCCATGAGAGCTTTGACACTTTTTGTATGCAAAGAGAGCCAACAATTAAAGAATTGTGGAAGCAACTGTAAGGGAAGAGAATAAAATAAATATTAAAAGAGAAGATATATGTTGTTACATGACATTATTTATTTTTATTTATTTATTTATTAATCGAATTTATATGCCGCCTCTCTCCCGAAGGACTCGGGGCGGCTTACATATTAAAAAAGCCAATATAAATAGTTAAATAGTTATCAATAGTTATCTGTTCAAAAAGCCCAACAGCATCCCTTTTGTGGGTGGCTTTGTGTAGTAATTCACAGAAGATGCATTACACATGCTCATGAGCTCCCTTGCTTAATATTGGTTTCCTTCCTATCCAGGGCTGCTTTCTGATCACAAGGCCAAAGATTCGGGTGACAGCTGTGGACTTACAATGACCTTTGTGATTCCTCCATGGAATGAAACAGTCTGTCCAGTTTTCAAGCTGATTCACCAATCCTATCAAATTCCATTTTGGTACAGAAGCTTTGGACAAATATTTGAAGACTTCTACATTCTGAAGCTTCATAGCTTCATAGACCAATTGTGTAGAACTTGGGTGACACTTCTTTCTCTAAAAGGGGAAAACTGGAAGTTATGGTAATGCAATTTGGTTGGTCTGTTTGGGACATGGAAAATTGTGGACAGTAGGCTTAGGGTGCACTTAAAGTACAGTAGTACCTCTGGTCATGACCATAATTTGTTCCATAACCCAAACCTAATTTTGGAAATTTAGTGCTTACCCAAAAAAATGGCACAAAGGGGAAATTGGCCACAGGAAAAAATAGTGAATTTTTTTTTGGTCAGAACCCGATTTGGTCATGGTCAGAAGTGTTGGTGACCAGAGGTTCTATGGTAGTGTGTTATCATTGTTGTTTCATGAAGTTGTCACATGTTCATTCTAGGAGAAAAAATAATAATCAGCTAACCTTAAAAGAATTGAACTGGCTATATAAAATACCTGATGCTTTCCTGATCTTGATGCTTTTTGAATAGATTATATTTGCACAAAGCATTTCTGGGTTAATACATATTAATGCAGGTAATTATTTATCTTAGCCTTCTGTCGATAGACAGTTCACAAAGCCTTCCCATGGTCTCTGCTATTAATAACTTCTACGGATGTCATTATTGTGATTGAGAAGTGGAATCTGAAATCAATAGGCAGATCATACCTGTCAAGTTTAAATTCTAAAAATACAGGAATTTAAAAAAATCTGGAGCCACGCCCCTTAATTTGCTTAACCTGACCTTGCTAGTGATTCTCTGCTAAAAATTCAGTTTGTTCTGAATTTTTAAAGTATATATTCGAGACTTCAAGCTATAAAAGAGACACAGCTTGTTTTGTGTGATCTAATACAAACTAGATCTTTAAAAAAAATAAAAAAATTACATATGTGGTCACCATATCTTTAAATATTCTATCAATATGAGTCTTATATAGCAGGCAAGAGAACCCTAAGTTTGTGCTCGTTTGGCAACACATATTAGCTGAAACATTTCAGAAGCTGGGAAAGGAAGGTGTGTATTTGTGTGTGAGAGACAGTGCACGGGTGTCTGCCTTTAAGTGGCAGAGCAGCAGACAACTGCAAAGGATTTTTTTACAGGAAATTTTAAGAAGATACGGGACAGCGGGACAGAGGGGGAAAAAACTCCAGAATTTCCTAGGCAATCCAGGACACTTGACAGGTCTGAGGCAGATCTCTCTTTCTTTCCTTCTTTCTGCTGTTGGAGGAAGACTTCTGAAATACTTGATTGATTTTTAAACTAGGATTTGTTTGGAGTGTAGATTTTGCAACTCAAATATGTTCATTTAGAGTCATTAGTCTGGATGAAAAATAACCCTAACAATAACCTGAAATTGGAACTAGTAAACTTTTATATTAACTTTTATATGAACTGACATGAGATATATATCCCACCTTCAGAGATATGTACAGAACATGTTGAAAGAAAATTATTTCTCTTTTGGAATATATCCAATAGGGACAGTCAAGGATTTTTATTTAAGACAATAAAAACTTTTAAAAATCTTATAGATTTGAATGTGAGCAAAATAGTGTATGCCATCAAAGTGGATTATTATGAGGCATGGATTGACAGATTTAATAATGTGCATATATCTTTAATGAAAATTTGTAGAAAAAGAGGAAAATGCAATTTCAAAATACAGGGAAGGGAGGGAATTGGGATCTGACAGAGAATATGCTGGTTTAAAGAAATGCTAAGCATTGTTCCAATTATTATGCTGCTTTGGCAATGAAGCAGAATAGTAGTTCTGTCCAAAGGAGGACAAAGACAGGGTGAAGAATGTTTCCTTTGGTACCAGGATCTAGCACCAGAGATCTCTGACCACATTCACTATTTTTATCTCCTTCCCATCTCACAGGAGAAGTAAACTGTGGTAGAAATAACTCTGTGGGCATCTTTACCATGGAGTTGCCATTTGCTTACCTTTTGCTTTTTAGAGAGCATCTCCCTAGTGAAGCAGTGGGGAGCTTCCTGCTTGTCCACACTGCAGTTTCAGAGTTGGCCCACTGTGTATTCTGCACTAAGCACTATAAATGCAGTCTTCTACAGAATGGGTAGATATATATGTATATCTAAGTAACTGTTACTTAGTTACTTAGGCACAGCTGCCATTCCTTGGTAGGATGAGATAGCTATAAAACTGGGGAAGATTTCTACAGTAAAGCACACAAGGTTAACTGCTGAGCCCTTCTTGGAAACAGCCCAATAGCCAGTAGGTTTTCCATGGCAAAGCTTCCTATGATTTTAGTGCAGTACTGCTGGCTAAAGAGCTGCCTCCACATCACATGATGTAGCCACTCCCTTTGGGAATAGGAGTAGGGAAAGGATCACTGGTACCAAAAAGACCCACTTCCCTTCCTTCTCACTTTCCTTCTTCAGCCATCCAAAGGTTGGCAAGGGAAATTGGTAAGATGGCTTCTTGTGGGACATGGTATGAGAGCTCTGAGTCTCCCACTGTGAAAGAGCAAACGGCTCTGTAAAACAGTGATCAGCAATTAGATGATAGGCATGCCCACAAGAATCTCATGTAGCTGTAGAAGCAAGGCAGGCCCGTGCCTCTAAGCTAATCCCAGGGGTGGGCTTCAAATATTTTTTTAATTGAATTTTATTAGGTTCAAAATTAGTAACAGAAAAGAAAGTTTTGGGAAAAAAGAAAAAAAATATGAAAAGAAAAAAAAAACAAAAAAACCCCAAAAACCCTTTCAATCAAGAATGTTTTGACCGGTAAACATCACAATTAATACATTTCATCACCAAATACAATATAAGTCCAGAATATTTGAGGGGACACCTGCTGCCAGCTTCCCACTGTCCAGTCCGCGCACATAGGGAGGGCCTCCTCCGAGTGCTGCCGGTTTTGGAGTGCCATCGGGCGGCACCTAGGGGGAGAGCTTTTTCCGTAGGAGCTCTCACCTGGTGGAACCAGCTGCCATTGGACCTGCAGATGGCCCCTGACCTCTGCTCATTCCAAAAGGAGCTGAAGACCTGGCTCTTCATGTTAGCTGGCCTGGATTGAGGGAGGGGTTTTATTTTATCCTGTATGTCTGGGCGTGCGGATTTAATTCTTTTTAATTTTTGTATTTTTCTATCTTTTAATGCCCTGTACACCGCCCTGAGTCCATTTTGGAAAAGGGCGGTATATATAAATAAATAAATAAATAAATAAATAAATAAATAAATAAATAAATAAATAAATAAGTTATAAACTTGAATCATATTCACATGATTTGTCCAATGTTAAACCAATCTCAACAAGGCTTCAAATAATTTAACAACTGGTTCTTTGCTAGGTTGTTGACTGGGCGTGGCCATGGTGGGCATAGCCTAGTTGGCTTCCTGCAGTACCCTGGGAGCAAAAATGGGTCTCAGAGGGTGTTTTCACCCTCTCTGGGCTCCGGAAGCTCTCTGGAGGCCAAAACTAGGGCTGTTTCCAGCCTTCCAGGAGGCCTGTTTTTTGCCCTCCCCAGGCTCCAGAGGCTTTCCTTAATCCTCTAGGAGGGCAAAAATGGCCTCCCCAGGCTCCGGAGGCTCTCTGGAAGCCAGAAATGAGCCCATCTCCAGCCTTCCAGAACTTCCAGGAGGCCCATTTTTTACCTTCCCTGAGCCTCTGCACGAGCCCTGCACTTACCTGCGATACAAAATGGGCCACATGGGAACTCCAGGGAGGGGAGTGACAGGGTAGGTGGGAAGGGACAGCCAGGGGTGGGATTTGCTGGTTCACCAAACTGGTGAATTAACAAATGATTTTCCTGAACCAGTACAAACCAGTAGTACCCCACCCCTGCCTAATCCCAGTAGGATGTGCGTCAGAGAGACTGGATGGTACAGCTTGATGGGAAGAAATTACTAAAGCTCTCCTTATATTGGAGCAGGAAGATGATTTCAGGCTGCCTTCTCTGCAGGTCAGGACTGAACTGAACATGACATCATCTGTTCACATCCAGAGAATCTCTTCGCTGAAATATCACTGGCCTGTAGTTAGCCAGCCAGGGCGAAATGCTATGTCACAGTGACAGGTTTTTAAATATATTATGTGATCCAGCCAAATATTTACATTTTTGTAAATGTGTTATTTTTGAAGATGACTGAATTTGATGCAGCAGTCTGTGTATAGGTTTCAAAAGTTTTATGTTTTCATGCCCATATTTGGTTTGAGGAAAAGACAGATTTTACAAGTGCAGCCTGAAAAATACAAGAATTGAAATCTATAAAATTTACATTTCATTTCTTGTATACCACAATAGAGTCCGTTTATTTCCAAATGCACATTTGACCAGTGCTTAAGCTTGTCATATGAAATGCTGTTTCTTCTTGCTGCTTGTAAACTACGTTAAATTTTAGATTGCATGAAAAAAAAAGCTGTGCATGAATTATTTAGCAAAGATTAACAAAATTAGATTGTGTTTAAATATGACATAATGCTTTTGCTGTTGTTTTGTTACAATGGAAGATTATCTCTCAAGTACTGTAGGAACACCAAACCAGAAATTAGGGAGTTATAAATAGAACCCAGGTTATTACCTGATTTGGTTAGAAAAGAAACACATAGTAATTCTTTCCAAATTCCATGTATTATCCACTGTTGCTCAGAACAGCAACATGCTAAAATTAAGCAACTGAATATAAATCATGTTCTAAGAAATATGCTCTACTGCAGAGTCTCTGTGACTACTAATTTGGAGGTTTACAGGATGTATAATCAGTGGTTATTTTAAGGCAAAAATCATAATAGTTAGTGACAGAACAGCAAAGAGGTCTACTGAATTTCAGTTGCAAATTACTATGCTAGTATGATTATGCATCATTTCCTGTTTGATTTAAGAAAGGGAACAATTTTACATAAACTCTCCCCTTGCATCTAACATTTAGAATTAGGTTGTAACTTAGGGTCATGTAGCACTTTGGAAATAATTTGGAAAAGGTGCTTTAAAGGCTGCAGGAGCATGATTATTACACTTGTCTACAACTCTTTAAAGTAACTACAACCTCTCTTGGAATTGCACAGCTACCCTCTGTCACACAATACCCCCCAAAAGTGGCATCTACTTTGAACAGTTATAGAGGGGCCCTAGGTTTGTGGTATCATATGGTCCAAAGCTTCTTGGAATGGACTCAAAAGTATTGGATAGCCTAATAATTCTATCTTATAACCAGAGATAAAATATCCAGGTAAGAGCCAGAACTTGTGCTGTTTTTCTTTAGGTATTGCAACTGGATCTTAGAGCTCTGGGATTTCTATATTTTGGTAATACCATTCCTGTCAAAGAACTTTCATATTTTTATTCTGAATTACAACATTCCACATTTATGTGAAAAAACATATTGTAACCTGTATTATTTTCATCAAACTATCTGTGTATAGTGGGTGACAGAGAGTGTGGGGCAGTGGGGCAGACAAAAGGATAGATATAGCATCACAATCCAATCCATGTATGTGTGTTGTCATGTACATATAGAAAAGGATGGGGTTTGGATGACAGTGTGACCACTGTCATTTTGCTTGTTTTGACATATACACCCAGATGCTACATTTTGGAGGCTGAATTCCCACCAGTTTTTGGAGGTGCCAGGTTGGGAGAAGTTTTGCATGTGAATCATGTTCATTCCAGCATTTTTTAAAAATTAGTATTAATTTTTTTAATTGCTTGTTTGGATTAAAAGTACAGAAAATTCTTGAAGAGCAGTGGTAGGTTCAGAAGCAGGTAACTACAAAACAGCAATAGCCATAGCACTTAGACTTATATACCACTTTGTAGTGTTTTATAGCACTCTCTAAATGGTTTACAGTGTCAGCATATTGCCTCCAACAATCTGGGTCCTCATTTTACAGACCCTGGCAGGATGGAAGTCTGAGTCAACCTTGACCCAATCAGAATCAAATTCCTGGCAGTGAAATGCAGCATTAGCCTGCAATACTACATTCTAACCGCATAAATGTATCTATTGGGGATATGGGTGGCATATAAATAAAATAAACTAGATACATAAATAAAATGTATGATCTTTTCAGAAATATTTATTGGACCAAATAAAAATGTATAAAAGCAGCCATCTTCCTAAGCTAAAAACAGACACACTCCTTTTAATTAAATTAACAGTTTATAGTATAAATGCTCTGTATGTTCATCATTGTGATTCATCAGATCTACTATCCTTCTCCTTTGTACCCCTGAACTAGTCCCTGCCTTGCCCACTTTTTCACAAAGAGTTTGGCAGTGAAGGAAGAGAAGAAAATGTATGTGTCCCTTTTCTCCCCCTTTCTTTTCACATAGTTACAGGGAATACAAGATCAAGTTTATTTTCAAATCAATCTTTCAGAATTTGTAAGTCTCCTTATAGCTTTTTACCTTACAACGTAAGAATAACAGAATGTGAATTGTCCTAAAACCAATCACATACAGGGTACAACACTTAGGCAACCTTTAAAATTTAAACTGGGTGGTTTTGTCGAATGCTTAGATGGGACATCACCAGGAAATTTCAGGGCTTCCTAGAGTAAGGATTTTTTTTTAAATAATAAAATAAAATAAAATGACTATTGCAAACAATTTTTATCTTGTTTTAGGAAAGCTACATGGAAATATCAATGTAGTTATCAGAAAATAGCTAGAGGGAAATTTTATTTACTGTTTACCTATCTTCTTATGCAGATTGGTTGCATACACGCTTCTGATTCTGGAATTGTTTTTACTCAGCACAGCATTCAGTAATGAACAAGCTGCCCATCCCAATTGAAAAAAATTCAATTTGCCGATATGTCAGTGTGGTGTTAATTTTTGTAGGAAATAATTTTTTTCCCAACTGTGAGTTTCTTTCTGAAATTGTAATATGCCTGGCTTAAAATTGTCTATGTCTTACTAGATTATATCATCAAACTGAAGATAATTCTTCACTACTTGGCACTTGTTCCATTTCATTTATCATTTTACCTCCTTTTCTTGTTAAGAATTGTTTAATCTGCTTCATTTGGACATACATTGCCAACAGCGTCCCCCCCCCCCCCCTTGAGATGGTAATCAATAGTCATGGAAACATATAACCTGATCATGGTACCATGATCTGCCAAGTAACATGAAATGACATGCTTTGAGTAATGCAGAGTAGGTGACTGATGGGTAACTAGAGATATCAGTGCCTTTCTAATTTGGACCTTGGGCCTGTGGAGTTACAGAACTTGGAGGATAACAATATGTGTACACATCTTTTAAGATATGGCATTTTTAAAAAGGATGGCTCTGCTTCTAATACTTATTGAGAATAAAGCCATCACATACCCAGATTAATCAACTGAAGATGCTTCTCACATCATGGAATATGTTCTGAGATCTATACATTACACATATCTCCTCTTTATTTTATTCTTGCCCAAAACTGTGAAAAACTTCTAAGGCTTCCAAGAGTCTATCTATGTTTTATCCTTGCTTGGCCCAACCCTGAATGAACTAATTGGCAGTGCCTTGCCGATAATAATACAACCATGATGAGCCGTTTCACAATGTGCTACAGAGAGTTAGCTGGAAAAGCAGTTTTAAGCTGTTTACATTTGGCAGTTGAAGTGGTGCTTGCTTTCCTCTTACTGATATTATCTTTCCCCTTCTGAATAGAATCTCTGGAAGCAGTCTCAACAATATTTTCTGTGATCTAAAGTCTTCAAATGTCTTCCCTTGTTTGAAAAGATGCTTTGGTCTTCTTTTCTGATTTACCAAGGAGTGCTAAATGAAATTTAGTGTAGAGCACTTTCTGGGCAAGCAGAAAGTTCTCTACTAGATTTTCTACCAGCTGTAGTTTGGGTCAGTTCTGGAGTCCTGCCTTGTTTTTCATTAGTTTCCTATGTCTCCCAAAGAACTGGGCAATGGGAAATGAAACTAATGATGTTTTTGTGACCTTGGAAATCCTCTTAGATTACGAGAAGCCTGCACCATATTGTGATGTTGAAAAGAAGATTAATGTCCAAAGGTCTCAATTTCCCAAGCTCATGTTTGTCTGATAATAAAATATGGCGACCGCTGCAGTTAATGCCTCTAGGCAAGTAATTTATGTCTCACTCAACTGCTCCCTCATAAACAAGTTATAAGATATGCTCCAAAAGAATTTCATTGCTTGGATTCCCTGGAAATTGTGAGAAATGAATAACAGAAGTCAGTGGCTAATGTTCTGAACTTCAGATGTTTGGAGTAAAGAATTTTATACTGGCTGAATAGCAAATGAATACTTTTAAAAGAAAGAAAGGTGTCTTAAATATTCCTAATATTTTGTGTTATTATATTATTCTCACCCCCTTTATGGATCACTGCCTTGCCGCGGCAAAGGGGCTTGTGTAGCACAGTGAAGTTATGAGCTATGGCGTGCAGGGCCACCCAAGACAGACAGGTCATAGCAGAGCGTTCTGACAAAATGTGATCCACTGGAGAAGGAAATGGC
>JANHFR010002642.1:126056-137515 GCA_032468015.1 Mimophis mahfalensis | reverse complement strand
GCTCATTCAGCCGGAGGTATTGCCTTGGAGCCGGTTGCCATGGTAGCAGCAGCTCTGTTCTATTATCGTCCGTCGCCATACTGCGTGCTCGCCGGAGCCAATGGGAAAGGAGAGGCGGGGATTCCAAGGGAAAGGGGGCGGGGCGAGAGCGGGCAGGAGGTTGGTTTCTAGAGACGGTCGTCGGGCGGTCCCAACGGAAAGATCTGGCGGTCGAGCGGCGCTGAAGGCGGAAAGAGGAGGAGGCGGGCGGCAGAGGCATCTCCGGAGCAAAAACCATGTTCGGGCTCTCCAGGGTCTTTGAAGACGATCCCTTCTTTCGGTGAGCAGCCTCGGGCTGGGTTGAGCCGCGGTGGGGCTGAGCGGGGAAGGCGGGGGTCGCGATGGTGAGCGGCGGATAATTTCCCGGAATGAAGCCGTCCGGGTTTCAGCGGAGGGGCAGCCGCCGTGTGGGCGAAGAGGTTGGTGGTGGCCGCGCCTGCCTTCCTGGCGTTTTGACAGCCAGGCGCATCGACATAGATGTATCCGGGTACCTGGGATGCGGAGTGCGGAGGATGGGCTTCCAGGGGGCCGTGGAGGAGGAGGAGGAGGAGGAGGAGGAGCAGAGACTGCAATGCGCCGACGGAGATGCAGCCGCTTTGCCCCTGGTGATGCCCCATCTGCATTCCCCCAAAGTTAATACTCGTATGCCTGCATGGTCATGCTAGCAGGATCTAAACAAAATAGAATATTGCTGGAAGGGATCTTGGAGGTCTTCTAGCCGAGCCCCCTGCTGAGGCAGGAGACCCATTTCATACCATTTCAGACAAGTGGTTGTCTGGCCTCCTGTGATGATGAAGCACCCACAATGTCTGAAGGCAAACTGTTCCACTGGTTAATTGTCCTCACTGTTAGGAAGTTTCTCCCGAATTCCAGGTTGCTTCTCTCCTTGATTAGTTTCCATCCATTCTTACCTGTCCTGCCCTCTGGTGCTTTGGAAAATAAGTTGACACCCCCGCCCCCACCGCTTTGTGGCAGCCCCTCAAATACTGGAATACTGCTATCATATCACGTCACCTTACTTTAAGTGGAGCTGCAACCCCCCTGGCCTTTCCTTCACCTGGTGACTTTTTAGGCGTTGGATTGCATGCCTATGTATTTGCGCATGCGCTTGCAGATAGGTATGCTAGCAAAAGGCAGCATACCTATCCCTTGGTCCACAAGCCAACTGCCAAAATGGAGAGGATTAGAATTCAAAGTGGTTTTTCTTCTCTTTCCCACCATCAGAACTGATGAAGCCTCTTGGGTGAGAAGAAGTGAAACATTATCTTCCTCAAGGAAAAAACAGTCTAGTTGCTTTTTGAAAAAGCGCCTTTGAGACAACTATTTACTTACTTACTTATTTATTTATTTATGGGATTTATATGCTGCCCTATCTCCCTAAGGACTCAGGGTGGCTCACAAAGATAAATAACACAGCATAGAAACGTTAAAAGATTAAACCAATTTACCCCAATTAATATTACTAAAAATTTAAATTAAGAACACAAACCACAATAAATCCCCCAGGTCAGCCTGATGAAAAAACTATGACCTGAATGACCAAGAATCTCCACAGACATTTTCATTCCGTTCTGAAGGATGCTGGAATTTACATAGGCTGAAATGGGCATTTGAAGCCCCTTTGTTTAAGATAGATATTTTGAGTCTTAAAATCCAGCTGCTGACTCTCCCAAAGCAAGCAAAACTGCAGGCCAAATTCCTCAGGATCCAATCAGGCTTCAAATTGAATGATGGTAGGCCAAGTGCAAACCATACGTTTTGCACCTTTGGGGTATGTCGGCTTTCGGCACTGAAGAGTCTGCAAGAGGCCTCTTCGTGTCTGCTTGAAGTAAGCGTCTCTGAGGTACATACTTTGCATATAATTGTGTGTAGAATGTAACTTGGTTTGCTCTTCTGCAACCTTTGCAGCATTATGAAACTGCCGTTGACCTTCTTCTATGGAATGAGAAAAAGCTGCTCTTGCTGCAGCATGTTGGAGTTCCCTTGCAGATGTTTTACTCTCACGTTTAGGTTTCCAGCTTATATTTTGGTGAGCAATGTTCTGGAACACCACCAAAATAAAAGTTGTTCGTTGCAGGTATTCTGAAGGTGAAAACAGCATTTGTATAGACAGATGCTTACATTTTTTCCCAGGATTTTGGTTTCATTCATATTAAAGGTTTTAGAGAATATTGAGAGAAAAATATTGATATAAACATTTATTTTTTAAAAAACTCATTGTGGCTTAGATTTTGATTATTACATTCTGAAAATACAAAGATAAAATTGAATTCTCATATGTTGTGCAGAAAAGAGGCAAAGTTTTTGTTATATCTTAAAATAGCTGCTTTTATTAAAACATTTCATTAATTTTGCTAAAAGTATTGGGAATTCTCAAAGGTTTTGCTGCTTTTTCATATATGTTGAATGATCTGTTTTTAAAAGTCTGTTCTTAGCTCAGAGTTTAAATTTGTACCCTGTAACAATAATTACTGGCTCTTAATAGAGCGTTAGCCATTGTGAGTGTTTCCGAACTTTTACAATGTTATATTCTGCTAAATGCTCACTATATACAGACCTACTGTATGTATGAATCCCATTAGAAAGTTTGTTTCGTATCAGATTTTAAGAGTAATATTTTAACATCTAAACTGCATTTAAATCTATTTAAAATTAGATTCCAATAATTTATGTTCATGTAAGCTTTTTGCCTTCACAACAAATCATAGCACCAATGAAAATCCATTGTTGTATTTCTGAGTATGGTTTACTAATTGTTTACAAATACTCTTAAGCTGGATATTTATAAGCAGTCCTGAAGACTTTTACCATACTTGGAATTAATTGTATGGTGATGAAACTTTTTATCTGTATGACCTGCTAAAGATAATTTTCAGATGCCATTTTTGATTTAGCATTTGAGTACTCTGTCAGAAAATAGTTTCTAGTTATTTGAGAAACTGCCTGTCCACTGTAGTTTCCTGCAGTTGTCCTGCTCTGAGTCCCATTGGTCAGTGTCATTTGTGGAACTCAAGAATTGGGCCTTCTCGTTCTAATACAGTACCTCCTTTTGGGAACAACATTCCCCTGAAATTCTAATTAAACTCCACCACCACCACCTTATTCAACATGCTCTCAAGAAGACCAGCTACTTGGATTACAGTAGATGCTGAATTTAGGTGGTTTGGTTTTAGTTTGACTGGTTTCTCCAGTCTTTTTTAGGTTTTGTACCATTGTATATTTTATTGTTCTTTTGTTAGCTGCCAAAAATTACAATAAATTCGGTTGTTGTGTATATCAAAGAAATAATACACACGCACACACACACACACATTAAATTTTATGGATTAATTTAATATCTATACCCAAATCATGGCACATTTCTAACTTTTTCCTATAAGCAGTCTGGCTCATTTCTTTGAGCCTGGCTCATTTCTAACTTTTTCCTAGGAGCAGTATGTTTGGCTATTAATTTTGCAGTACTGTAATTTCTATGCTTAAGGTACAATTGTACGTTAGTTACAAATTATATGTAAGCTACAATTACACAGTAGTTATACAACTTTTGAAATCAGAGGACAATTTTACTCAATGTCAGCAGCTGTTTTGGTGGCTCTGACAGGGTGTTAAGACTTTTTGTCAGTTTTGTTGCCAACTTCTAATGTAATAAAATCAGTGGCATTAATCCAGAGACTTGCATGCTCAGACAGGCTGTTTCCTTGGCATTTAGTCTTCCTTTAAAAAAAAAAAAATTGTTTAGTCAACATGCAAAAGTCAGAAAGTAACTTGGTTCTTTCTTTAAAAAGATTAGTAGGCTGAAAATGAGCAAAGGAACATGTGACTCCATATTAAAGAAATGTAGGTTGTTGGGTTAATCCAGTGTGCTGATCAAATCACTTTTGCAAGTGATATTGAAAAGGAGGACAATTTCCTGTCATTCTTGCTGCTGTCCATGCATCTTAAAGTTCTGCTCTAAAAGTTGGAGAAGCCACTAAACTCAGTTCTAAGAGTCCATGGAAACCGTATAAAGGAGAAGAGAGAGGAGTTCCACTGGACAAATAGATGCCCTCATACACAGTATTGAATTAACCCTACTGTTGTGGATTCATTGTGAATAAGGAATACAATATTGAAAAGAAGAACCATTCTTTCTGAACTATCATTATGTGCCTCCTTTAAAAGTAATAGGGACCCCAAACATTGGAGAAGCAAAGGTTTTCATAAATGTTTGAGGTATGAAACCCTAGGAATCTGATTGGCTATTCAGTTTAGGCAAACTAGGCAGGTCCTTGTTGGTATACTTGGGATGAGTTCAATTGTTAGATAAAATGACCTTTCAGAAGAGCACTATCTCTTCTTGTAGAAGGAGGTGAAATTTTGAGGATATGGAAGTGATTGGGAATGAAACATTGGGGTTTCTTTATGTTGGAATTCCCTTGTATGGGCTCCTCCGTGAGCTGGTGAGGAGGCTTCTATTCTTTGGTTCAGGGAACTTTATCTGAGGGCAAGAAGGTTCAATTTGGGTGTGATGGGATTAGGCAGGAATAAACTGAATTTGATCCTGGGAGGAAAAGGGTATAGCCTCCATTTTGTTTGTTATGTTTATTTTCTGTACGACACTACATTAGCCATTCTTGATTGTGTCCCCAAAGTTCTAAACTTCTAATTATACTACATCTGGCTTCCTTGTACTATAATTATCATCCCATTCTTCTCCTTATTTCCTTTGAATTTAAAAATGGATAGCAAGCATTCCCTTGAGCATTTGGGGAAACATATAAACATGGCATGGAGAAGCAAAGCAGGTGTTTATGTTCCTATAAATGAATATGCTGGAAATTTTAAATGTAACCAAGAGTTAGATATTGTTATAATAGGTAGTAGTGGGTATATATTTATATATAGTGGTGTTTGTATGACATTAGTCACAATGACTGTCAGTTTTCTTGCTCAGAAATTGTTTAAAGTATAATCTAAATACTAATTCTCACTTTTGAGAAGTACTATTTTGCATTCTGTAGTCCATGCAAATTGCTAGCACTACTTCACTATGGGAGCAAGTTCTAAAATGGAAAACTAGTATAAAAGCTTCATCTGCCCCACAAGGAGAGGATTGGAATTGACAGTCCAGAAATACTGTCTAGGATAAAATTGGTTTTATAAATGTGTCCTCATTACACAGCTGTTCCTGGGAAGCTTTACTAGATCTCAGACAGTTTTCTGGTCCTGCCAACTTTTTTCCTGAATAGCGTAGACAGGTGCAGAAGCAATTTCCCTTCTGCAAAAGGTTGCCCTTTGAAACTATTTTTGTATAGTTCACTACTGGGACAGTGTGCTGTACCAAATCAATGTTCTAATTTTTTTTTCTAAAAAACACTATAATATAAAACTAAAATATCAAAATTGCAGCTTTCTAATATATGTATAAGCTCCACCAGTGAAAACTATGTTCTGCATTTCAATTATATTTAAATAACACTGATGTAACTTGTATGGTATTAATATATTGCAAGGAAAATATACTCAGTTATACCTATCATTCTGTTGACTTTGAGAATAAATCAAATCTTTTTGTCTTTGTGATTGAATGAACTTACTACAGTGGATACACAGCTCACGCACACTCTCTGTTTTATTTGTTTGTTTGTTTGTTTATGGGATTTGCATGCCGCCCTGTCTCCCAAAGGACTCAGGGCGGCTCACAACGATAAAAACACAGATTACAAAATTTAAAAAAATATTAAACCAATACTTCCTAGGTACCAATTAAAACCAGACATACAATAATTACTAATTTTACTAATTTACTTGTTTTAAATGTTCTGTCTTTTAGTTTTTCTTGGGTATCAGAATGTAAAATGTACCAATTCACTCCGAAAAACAATGTGATCAGTGAAAACTATGTAAACTCTCTGTAAATAATGGCTTTTGTTATATGTTGTATTTGAGAACTTTGCATTTTGTCTAATGCAGAGATAAATATTTTCTTGCTATCCTATTTTATTTTCAGGGATACATTTGCTGCCCATAATGAACATGTACGACATTTATTTTCTGAACCTTTTGGGCGAGATCCATTTCTTTCAATTGAAGACAGACAAGGGGGTATACATCACAGAGGACATCCCAATTCTCAAATGGCCTTGAGAGACAATGACAAGGTATGTCTTCTTTCAGATAATGTCAGTCTCAATTTTACTACTCCTGTGTGTGTGGGGTGGATCGTGTTTTGATGGAAAATATGGAGATTACAAAACTCTTACTTGATTTTCAGTTCTGAAGGACTACATTGATTTAAACCATTATTTTAATGCTGAATTGTTTTCTTTCCTGACAAAGTGAGATAACTGAATCTTTGGAATTTATGTTCTAGTTTAATACTACAGGGGTTGAAGGACAGTGCTAAATTCTGTAATCTGTGCACTGGAAACTTATATAGCTTACAGCAGCAGAAACTGTCACTTGCAAGTCAGAAGAGTAACTGCCAGATTTTGTTTTATTCTTACATTCATACTCAGGGACATCCTTTGAAATAGAAATACCCCATCTGCCTTATAGGCTAGAGTTACTCCTTTTTTCCTAGATATAGAAAGATCACTATGCCTTTGGCCTTTTGCTGTTTTGTTCTAATTAAAATTGTGGGATTATGTACCTGTAAGAAAAGTAAATAAAAATACATGTGATGCTTCTCCAACTTGGTTTTTATATTATATTAAATATCTGTTTAATTCCAGAAAATACTGTAAAGTGATATATAAGTGTGTCTAGAACAATACCTGCAATTTGTCTGGCTCTTAATTGTCATCAAATGACAACAACAAAAATCCAAATGTCTTTGCTGGTGTGCACTTCAATAATATTATTACATATGCATTACTGTCAGAGGAATGAATGAAACCAATTATTTAGCAGTAAAGTTCACCTTTTCAGTAGATCAGAAATGTTGGAACATTCTAATCTAACTAAGTTGGGAAGGACAATACAATAATAACATCCATTTTGAATTGCTCTTAGTATGAATAGACTGTAGATCAGCTGCTAGGAGCAGAGTTGCTTTTATGAGTTATTTCTGATTAATCCTTTCTGCTGACAGATTGACTTTGATCAGTTTAGCAGAGAGGCAGCTTCACTCCTTCCTGAAACCATGCGCTCATCTTCAAAGGTCTATTCCAGAGGGATACCCCAACCTCTGGAATAGATTTGAGGAATGGAGAAAGGGGCAAAGAAGCAAGAGGGGTGCGTTGAGTCAAGCCCATGATGTGTATGAGTATTTACGCTTCCAAATTGGATTTTGCTCAGCATCCAGAAAGAAAATTCTCACAGATCTTTAACTGAGATAGAACATTCTTGGTACATGTTGTCATTGTAACATTTTTACCTGCCTTTTCAGTTGGAAGTGACAAATTTACTTTATGTTTTCACAAGTCAACTTGTTTTCCTCTTTAATTAAACTTAATTTTGGTAAGGCTTTAAAAAAAGTATACATCAATTATCATTACATCAGCTCAAAGTATTTTATAGTCAAAGTCTTAATAACGTGTTCCTATAAACATTCTGTGAGTTTAAGATTTGGGGGAATTGGCAAAATAGGCAAAATTGTCACCAGCATGGAACAAGCAGTTTGGATAGTCTTGCCTAACATGTAACATGCATGTTTTGTCTGGACTGAGACCCAAAACACACATGTTCTGGGCACAGGTGTTCCAAGGTGGGAAGGGTAGGAAAAAAGGCAAAAGTCATTGATGGAGGAAGCTAAGAGATAGCAGAAAGATACAGGAAGATTGGGAGATATGCAGGGACATGACAATGTGGAGAAGGTGGAGAAGGTGACCCTGCCCAGAATATTCCTGCCAAATTTCCTAACCACAATGGGATCGATCACAGAGCTAACATAGAAAAAAACATTATTTTATGCATATCCCTATAGATTCTGTGGGAATCATGCGTGGAATATTTATTTTATTACTTTCAAAATGCATGTCATACGTTTGAAGTATCTTGGCATTTTGACTATCATACATATAATTTAATGCTCCCAGACAAATGCATTACTTTTTGTGACTGTGACATTTTGTGTTACAATAAGGGCATTGAAGAACATCTCAACCTTTGATAAAATTATGACAGAATGGCAAGCATGATTGTGACTCTATTAAGAATGCTATTCTTTCTCAGGAACTAGGGGAGGAGATGCAATCTCCTGTTGTTTGATGAATCCAGTCATTCAGAAGCTGAATGATAGATGGCATTATGCAGCCAAAAAGCTTTCTGTTATGGGAAGTAGAATTCTTCTAGTGATGGTAGGCTCTAAATCTAAATTTGCACAGTCTTTGTATTACTACGTTCATTTCCCTAGAAAATTACAGTGTTCTATGTTGCTATACAATTAATTCTTTGCTTTCCCCCATTTTTGAACAAAGGAAGCCTGTGCTGTTTCTAAGGATTATGGTGCTTTTGTGCATTATTTGGTTTGCTACATTTCTTTTCCTTAAATCAAGTCAACATTTTCACACACCCACACTGCTGCCGCCATGCTGGGCTCCAAGACCAGTGCAGATGCTGATCTGTGCCAGGCTTAAAGCTGCCTCTGATGCTGCTGATCCAGGTGCTGATCCGTGACAGTCTCTGAGCTGTTGGTGGCTCCGCAGCCGCTGTGGGAGGTGTGAAAATGGAAAGTCCCCAGCCGCGCCCTCCCTGATGCACTCTACCCACCCTCCTGTTCACTCACCTATTTGGCCCTCCCTCTGGCCACCCATGGTGAGTTGCCCCTGTAGCATGTTGGCCATGTGAATTTGTCCTGTGGCAACTTGGCACCTGTGAGTTGGCAGAGGCAATGCCCTTTCATTAAGAAATTAGATATTAATATTCTCTCGAAAAGTATACATTGGAGTTGACAAGTTGATTGCTGTTGTGACTCTGGCCCTGGAGGATTTGTCTTTGGACACTGACTTGGGGGATGACATGGAGGAGGAGGAAGTTGACATGAGCAATGTCTTTCCTGTTGAGTCAGCAAGAGCTGACTGTTGCTGATGTACCTATGGACCCCAGGCGAACTGAGGTGGAAACAGAACAGCAAGCAGAGGCTGGTAGCAGCAAGGGAGAACCCCTATTGGATGAGAGAGAAAGACGTAGGATGTGATGTGAGCAGCAGCAGTTGTTGCAACATTCCAAGAGACGTGGCCAAGAGACATAGGGCCACACCCCACAGAGTATAAGAGGGGTGTGGCTGCGCAGGAAAGGCGTGGTGAACAATTTGTTGGTGTTTTTGGTGCTTTTGGATTACAAACTGTTCTCTGGGTCCTTTGTCAGAGTTTTGCGAAGTGTCTGCTTTCCTGCATCTGGGCTTTGAAGTTGCTGTCTGTCTGCCAAGGACTTTTGGAACATTGCCCGGTAATCGTAAAATTGATATATAGCTCAGCATTTGGGGAAGAGCTATTTGTTAAAGGCCCAGTGTCCGTTTTTTTAACCTGTGTCTGCTTCTCCTGGACCTTTGGGCCTCCTTAAGGCCACTTATTGGGAGAGAACAGAACAATTGCCCTCAGACATTTTTGAATACAGATTCCATACATTCTAGTTAGCTACCATTAGAGTTGCTGGAAACTGCTTATACTTTGACAGCAGATTATTGCCACTGCTAAGTTCCTAGCCCATATATTAATAAAACAATTAAGATACCCCAACATTTCATAGGTACCTAGGCTGGAGTTATGCCTAGGCCTCAGTATATGCACCATGTAAATTCTCCAATTTGATTGTATGTAAGGCAAATTTTTCAATCGTATGACTAAAATTTGTATTTGTTTCGAATTTTAATTGTAGAAGTCAGTTATGCTGAGTAAAATGAATTTTTTTAAATATGGGATGAGGAGAATATAACATGAAGGTAGAAAGGAGTAGAGGTAAGAAGTGTAGGCTTTGCAAATGAATAGGTGGAGGAGATAAATGAGTCATGAGATAGAAAGAGTAAGCCATAAATGAATAGAATTGTTGAGTGATTCTGCTTGTGAACAGGGATCTTGTAAGCGCATTGTATATAAACTACAGTAAATTTGCTGAAAACATGCAGAATGATCAGTATAAACATGTTTTTCATGTGATGCTTTAGTATAACTATATCCTTCACACATGACCCTTCTGGACGTTCTGGTGTATTTCTAATTTATTTTTTGAAAGGATTTGTAGGCTGCTTCAGTTGCATAACTCTAAGTGGCATACAGCATTCTCCTTACATACACAATATATGTTGCTTCAAACAGAAGATTGGCTGTGCTATCTCTATCCAACTTTCCACAACTACTCCTACTAATTTCTTCTGAGGCTCTGCAGTCATTTAGTCTGACTGATAGTTTTTCCACCCAGTCATAGTTCTCGGTGTTGTGAATGTACATCGCCTGTTCTCGGTGTTGTGAATGTACCTGCATTCAGTAGTATTTATAGTCTCATCTTTTTATACGTGTACTGGCAAGTAACTTATTCATGGTGGATTTATAAGCCAAAATATTCTGCATATTGTGACAGATTTACTCAATATGGCTTTTCAATGACCTTTGGATCTGCTGACATTGTTAGGATTCCATGACTCTTTTTGCATTTTACATAATCTTTGATCTTACAGCATAATTTGCTTGCCTGCAGACTATTTCCCTTATTTATTTTAATTGTTGTGATCTGCAATTTTTCTCAGCTTGCTATAATTTATTAAGTAAAAGTTATGTCTTGAAGAGGAGCAAGTATGTTGATGTATTCAAAGTTTCGTTTTGAACTGGCTAATTTCCACTGAATCTACATGGAATTGAATATTTGGAAACATGAGTAATGTTTAAGTGCTTAACTTGATACTTCAAAGCTAGTTAAAAGTTTTTTTTAAAGATAGATATAAAAGCTTAAAGTATAATTATTCATTAAGCATGTCTATTTCAGTTTCATATTAGATGTGACTGAAGCTGCAATGTTTGTCCATGCCAGGTCAAAGTGTAGTGCAAGTTGTAACTATAATTTGAAAAGAAGCACATTGATGGGAGGTGATAACGTTCTCTTCCTTCACACCTGGCACGTAACAGACGGCCTTCATGAATGCCTCGGGCGTTGTTCTGTCCCAGGGAGTCTGAATTCAGATGAAAAAAAGAAATGAAACTTGGCTGCTGGATTATAAGAAGGCTGGAGATCTGTTTGTTTCTCTGGCCTCCATCTTAGTCAACCACTCTAGGAGGCTTGCTATTCAAAGCATATGTTACTGTTAAAAATATTAAAAACATTTTAAAACAATAAACAATAAAACCACTATAAACATCCAAATTAAATACACAAGATACTTGGTCAATTAGCAGTATAGCCAGTAAACAGGGTCCTTGACACATTTCAGTGCCCAGGACTGGGAACAGTTGAGGACTGCCCCTGACCTCCGCACCTTCCGTAAAGATCTCAAGACGTGGCTCTTTGAG
>JANHFR010002642.1:108177-121719 GCA_032468015.1 Mimophis mahfalensis | reverse complement strand
AGCGAGCGGCTGGGCTCGGCGCTGCTGGCCCATCCCCCTTTCTGTAGGAACGCCCAGCATCAACAAGGGGCAGCTGCTTCTCCATCCTCCGCTGTCGCCCTTAATCTTCTCAAGGCGAGGCCGGGAAAGCCAAGGGAAGGGGCCAGCCAGTGTGGTCAGGGAGCCACAGCTGAGGCCCCAAAGAGCCGCGTGCGGCTCTCAAGCTGCACTTTGCCGACCTCTGGCCTAGGGGAACCTTTACCTTTACCTTATTTCTCAAATTCTTTTTCGATGAAAACATTTTGCTTCAGTTTCTATCATTGTTTCCCCCCCCCCCCTTGGGCATACCATTCGTATAGAAATGAGCATATGATCTTTATCTTTATAAGGCTTGCTAATTGGGAATACAAGAAATATAGCACTTAGCCACAACCAACATTATGAAAGAATTAATGCTTTGTTCATTAATTGGATTTTCCCTCTAACTGTACTGAAGCTTCTCAAATTTCAGAGCACATTTAGGAGAAGGGACAATCTGTTGTGTCAGCAAAACCATTTTGCTGGCACAGAGACATCATTAGATGTAATTCCATCAATGGATTCCGAAACATTGCTTAAATTTCATAATTGCAGATGATAATTTAAAAGCTAAAGACTTTATTACCTAATGAAAATCGGGAAGTCGATTATAAATTGAAATCACTATTTATGATTTTTATATTTTTACTGTAAGAGAAAAAGGACTGTTAACATTTCTTCTGAGGTACTGGAATAATTCGGCCAACCGAGCTATTGTATACTTGTATTAGGAATGGGAGATACCATTTTTGTTTTAATCAAAAATTTTAAAAATGGCACAAATGCTGTAGTCATGGTTTTTAAATTTCAACCCTTTGTTATCTTCACTTTCTTCCTCTCACCCGATTTTGAAAACGTCCAAATTCTATGAAACTCTAGCACTGGGGAAAATATATATAGAGAGAGTATGAGAGAAAGAGAGAAAGATTAAGAGCGCATGTGCCAGATATGTCAGTGAGTTGGATATTCTTCGCTTACATTCAGTTTTCTCCATGCTTTCTTGCTTGTTTCATTTTGTATGTGAGCTTCATTTTGTATTTACATGTTAATATTTTCAGAGAGTTTACTGGGAGTCCTATAATATTTTGCCTGCTTCTATGGCTTCCCCTGCAGTCTGTAAAGGTGTTAATGCTTTGGCTGGAATGTTGGTAACATGGGATAGCAGGGTAAACAGAAGTCATGGTTACTGCATTCCCATTTTAGACGATGGAACTGAGTCAACAGTGTGCCATACAAGTGTTGTGCTCTGTTATTAGTCTGTATCTTCTTCTGTATATTCCTAAATTGCATATTCCAAATCACAGAAGAGAATCTGGTTTATGGAGTGATTAATCAGCTCTTAAATTGACCCAAACGTAGATAGCCATTCAAGAAAGCCACACAAAAAGAAACATTATTTCTGCACATGGCTAACCATAGCCTAGTGAAGATTTCCTTTTGTGTTCTTTTGCTTAATAGTAACAAGCATAATCAGGAGTGATGAGACAGAAACAAGACTTTGCCACTGCATTCTAAATTTTCCTTTTGGTAAAACAGATTACAGTGATATTTTAATTCACCTAATGGTATAAGCTTGTTTTTCATATGTTTGTGAAATAGTTATTGTTGTGGTAACTTGTTACTCCATTGAAAACTTAATGGCTGGGAAATGAGTTTAAAATGTATGAAATCGTAGTTTAATCCAATTTTACTTAAAGTGAATAAGGAAACTTTTCTGATACTTGTATAGACATGCATTTGTATGCCTGATCCGACAATCTTCTCTAGGAATACATTTGACTAAGGGCCAAACTAGATGTGATGTTGGCTGTCCCACAGTTTGGAATTTCACCTACTGACAAAACTTGGAAGTGACACTTTAGAAGATGTGGCTTAACATATTCTAGCAGTCTATTCTTACACACTACCTTGTATTAGCTTAGAGAAATTTCCGGCGGTTTGACTTGTGGGACTACAGTTTGAATTGAGAAGAGTATAAAGCAAAAGAGAAATGTTTCATAAAAGACCAAGCATCACCCTCATTTTCTTTTTTTTTTAACCGTTGTTCCTCATAATTGCTGTATCTTAGCCCTATCTTCTGATGAATGAATTGTAATACAATTTCTGAGTTTTGAACCATTTTATTCTTTCTATTTCTTCCTCTCTGTTGAAGCAGAACATGAATTTCAGAAATCCATTCTTTGCAATGGACAGAATGATGTCAAACATGAGAACTGGTATGATGGAATTGCAAAGAAATTTTGTAAGTTGTTAAGTTTTAATGCTAATTTTGTCATGAATATTCTTTTTTGCATATTTTTTTTTATTTTCACTTTTTTGTAAGGCCATTACAATGATCCATACAGAGCTGTTGTGGGTTACAAAACCGAAGAAAAGATAATACATAATTTTGTCATGAATATTATTCGTTAAAATAATAGGAAAAAAATCACCAACCCTTAGTCCATGGCCTGGTGTCACCAACCCTTAGTCCATGGCCTGGTGTAGGGCCTTGGCCCATTCCGAACCAAGCCATGGAAGTGATGAGAGTGCACGTCCACGCACAACCATCCCCCTCTCCCCCCCTCCCTCCACTGCCGCCTCTGCCAGTCCGGAAAGGTTGGGGAGTGCTGCCTTAGAGAAAGAGGTTAGCAGTGCATTATTATCAATTGATAGTTTTTAATTTCAGTCTAAGATGTTCTGTAATGAAGGAACTATACGGCTTATCTATACTTCCTGCTAGAACAGTGGTTCTCAACCTGTGGGTCGCAACCCCTTTGGGGGTCGAATGACCCTTTCACAGGAGTCACCTAAGACCATTGGAAAACACATATTTCCCTTGTGGCCAGCTAGCCCTGCACATGCGCGGTAGGTTGGGGGTCACCACAACATGAGGAACTGTATTAAAGGGTCGCGGCATTAGGAAGGTTGAGAACCACTGTGCTAGAATCATCTTTACACTATAGTTGGTACTGTCTTAGGTTTCACCTTTCCCGCCCCCCTGTGATGACCTTAGATATTGATGCATAGAAAATGGATAGAAATGCCTATCCAGCCATGAAGATGCATCTTTAAATGTGCCTAGCCGTTTGGTGCATATTTGTATTAGCTTTTGACTGTTTGCCAGAAAGAAAGAAACCAGTTCTGGAAAACTTTCAAAATGCACTAGGGTAGACTTTTACTCATTTCCAGTGTCTGACAGTTCCCAAATCAGCTCTTCCGTTAAATTAAACTTGTTTGCCAAGTGAATGGGTAAGTTTGCATAATGGTTAAGATTCAGAACATTTTGCAGGGATATGAAGTCAGTTCTGTTGATGTGGGTTGCCATAGTATTCTTACAGGATTCCCCACCCTCCCCAGTGTAATCTATAGCCTTGTAATAGAGGATTGCAAATATCCATGAAATGTTGGCTTCCATTCTGTACTCTAATTGTAGTTTTAACTTTTTTTTAAACTATTTTCTTCAGGATAAAATGGCACTTGATCCAAATGCTCACTGCTACAGTTCTTCCTCAGTGATGACCTATTCTAAGAAGGGTGATGAACCGCCAAAAGTTTTCCAAGCTTCAGCCCAGACACGATCTGCTCCAGGAGGGGTATGATAATATTTTGGGAATCCTCTCTTAACTAATAATAGTATTACTCTAATTTGGTATGTGCGTCAAACTCAGTAGACATAAATGTATTATTATGCAATGGGACAAAGTATTGGAAAATTAGTATAAACGTTTCAAATTAAAACTTGATTTTGAAGTGATGGCATGATGTTTAAAAAGCCCCTCCATTGCTTTGCTCATAGGTGTCGCAGTCTAATTTGGCTAAGATGTTTGAATTTGAACCTTAACGTCAAGTTCATGAAATATAGCATGCAAGCAAGATAAAACTGTTGAAAATAGCCCACAGTAAATCTCTTCGGAGCTCAGCCAGTACTTCTTTATCAAAAAGCTTCTAATAATATACTTACGGGCATGCTGATAAGTAGTAGCCAAGATTGTCGAGATAGTTAGTGTTCCTTTCATGTGGCAAATAGCAGAACACTCTTTATCTCTGTAGCTGAAAGGTTCCATTCACTGGCTATATTTAGATGAAGTTAAGATGGTTTTTGAACCATTCTCATGAAACAATGTTGAAACCTTAAAATACTGGAATTCGTGCCTAGTTTCTCTATATGTGAATCAACATGCATGCCAAGGCCATAATTCAGAGACATGATTGTGCATGCAACTGAATTGTTTTATGTGTGGTTTTTGCTGCTGGAACTGCTCTCTTCCACCTCCGCCCTCAAGTATAACTTCCGTAGCGTAGTGAGTGAAGTATTAAATACGTGCTCATAGTGTAGCCTTCTGCACTTGGTATGTTTATTCTGTGATTAATTTAGGATTCATATATACATTCCGTGATTTGTAAAAAGTTTACTTGAAAGGAGAAATCCAGAAACCTAATTAGGATGTTTTCTTCTTAGTACCATTTTTACGTGTTTGTTTTTGCTTTAAACCAGATTAAAGAAATCAGAAAAGCTTGTAGAGATTCTGAAAGCGGGATGGAAAAAATGGCCATTGGTCATCACATTCATGATCGTGCTCATGTAGTTCAGAAGGCAAAGAACATCAAAACTGGTGATGAAGAACTGAATCAAGAATTCATTAATTTAGATGAAGGTAATTAGCCATGCTGCTGAGCAATATTTCTGCCTCCTCCCTCCCTTCTCTCTTATATGATCACCTGTCAATGCTGTTCAGATGGCACCATAAGCATGTACCTGCATATATATAAAAATGATGTACTGTGCATTTTGTAGATTATTTTTTTATTGGTGCAAAACATTGAGAGATATACACATACGCATATATACACACTTTCAAATGGCGAAATTTATAATTTAAAATTGCAATTGTTTGCCAGGAGAAGCTCATGCATTTGATGAACAATGGCAAAAGGAGATTCTGAAGTTCAAACCCTCTGGAGGAAGACACAATATAGATTCCCCAAAACACAGAAGCATTCATCATGTAAGCAAGGAAGATGCTCCAAGGAGGTAATCTTTCTCGTTTTGCCTTACCCTGTTTTAAGAGAGTGAGTCAGAATTTTTTAAGATGTCATATGTATAGGATTCTGTTAGGTAATTGATATGCTTATTTACCAGGAATGCATTCAACTACCGTGTACCTTTAAGCATCCTAATATAAAAATATTGGCACTTATTTTCTGTTGGATAGTTCAATTAAAACTTACAAAAGAAAAATATCAAAACAGAATATCTGTGGGAAAACAGTATTGCCCAAGGCGGGGATAAGGAACATGTCCTACAAACATTGATAAATTACAACTCTGGGTCTCCCTTGCTATTTAATAGTTTAAGACTTTTGTCATGTGTTGCAAGTTCTCCACTCCTTTATTGGTGCAGTCCTGGTCCCCTGCATGTTTGTTTTCCCCAGATCTGAATGACTCCATCTTCATTGGATTACAGGTGGCACAAATTGAGATGGGACGTTGCACTTTAGTTTTGCAAGCCATCTGAAAATCTGAAAAACAGTGTCTAGATATAACAGCTGTTTCTTTAATGCACGGCTGTCAAATCTGCAGCGTCACGTTGCCCTCACATGACGTTTTACGACAGTTTTCCCATTTACGGAGCGAGGGTGGGCATGGCCTGTGCATGACGCATCTGGCCCATAGGCCGCCAGCGTGACACCCTTACTTTAATGGATGGTTAAAGGCTTTCCCCTGTATATTGTGTGCTTAGCTGATGTTACATTGTATAAAATAAACATCAAGTCAAACATCTTTTTGTTATCCTTGTTTTTTTCAGGGAGAAGATGCACCCAAGAACAGCAATAGAAGGACCGAGACGACCCGTATCTTCTACTGAAAATCTCAGTGTCAAGGGATCACATGTTTCTCTCAAACCCAGCAAAAAATAATTGTGTTGCTTTTCATGTTAATATGGATGTCTTGGGAGAGGACACAATAATTCTGGATCAACAAATAAGACCAAGCTCTCTGTTGCTAGCATTAGTGACTCTTTTTTTTTCTTTTGACTACTGAATGTTTATGTCAGTTTCAGCTCCTTGGTAACACTTGGCTCTGAACAGTAATTGAAAAGCACTGAGAACGAAAAGTACTTTATGGCTTTTTAACAGAAAATGTGGAATGTTACAGCTGTTTTCATTAACACCCAACTATTCTAATGAATATGGGGACAAAGTTAGCATTATAAAGATAGTACCAGGTTTCAAGGACTTTAAATAAAAGCATTGTTTGTAATTCAAGAAGCAATATTGGTATGCATGCTTTTGGCAAAAGGCCAGTCTTTCAAAGTCTAGATTACAGTCGAACTGCAGAGTCATTAGCCATTATGTAATGAATATAATGTCAATTTTCTTATTATCACTGAAGTCTACCCAAAATTAGTTTCCCCAATATATTACATGAACAGAATTAATTCCTTATTTACATTTTGGATAGACAGAAACAAAACAAAACAAAAAACAGTTCACTAAGGGGGATTCTGCCATCTTTGTGTAAAATATTTAACCCAACTCATTTTAGTCTCTTCAGATTTGTAAAAAAAACCAAAAACAAATAACATTTATTTTGCTTTGATTGAAAGTTTTGTTCTAAATTATTGAATTTCACATTCTAATTATTTTAGAAAAAGTACTAACTTTTACAAACAATAATTTATATTGGGGAAAATTTTTTTTTTTAAGGATTGGGTCAAATAAAAAAGCAATGTAACATTCGTAGGGCAAACAGCAATTCAGAGAAAGTGGTAACTGAAGTTCATTTCAGTTTTCATATTCCATACTAGAGCACAAGGGCGCACAGCTGACATCAGGTGATGGAGAAATTCTGAATTATCAATCCATTTTAAGACTGTTTTTAGTGCCACTCTCCTTTCTCTTGAAGAAATTTTCCTCTTGTTCATAATTATTTTGTTCGTTTACTGATTAATTAGTTGATTTTCATGATGCTGAAGGGTAAACTAGAATTGTAAGTTTTGCAGTAGGGAAAATACAGAATTACTGAATGTAGTTGTCAACATGATTTAAGCAGTTCAAATCTATAAAGCATCTTTTAATGCAAAGTCATATTAAAATATAAATATTTGGATTCATTGATTATCAAGGCTTGTCAGTTTAGATATTGCTGCTCTGTAGAGATAACTGGGAAACATTATAGTTTTGATATCTGAGCTTCTATGTTAAAAGTTCTAATATTGTGATATCTTATTAAACATTTACTAAGTAAAATATATATGTACCTCTGCTCTTTTAAGGTATGCAACTTAGATATGTATATGTATGCCATTCTTCATACTGAATAAACACTGCTATATTAGATTGACAATTTTAAATCAATCTTTCAAATTTCAAAGAGGGATCTTCATTAACATGCACTTTTTTTAAATAATAAAGACCTATTCAACAAAATGTGTGTGTGTTTTGCAGAAGAAATGGTACAATGCAGTGCTGCAGTTTATAGCCTACTTTCTTCCCTTAACTAGCATTTATAAATGTGTTAACCCTTTCTATTCTCAAAGATTTCTGGCCAGAGTACAAACTACAATAATATTAATAAATTGTTTAAGGTTCTTTTAGCTTTTCAGATTTAGTAACTATTGCTGAAAATGTAAGTCTTTCCTATGGTTGGGGAATATTAAATATTGCAGCACAGGTCTATTCACACTTTAAGATTATGTACAGGTAGTCCTTAAAGCCAGTTTGTTTAGTGATGATTCGAAGTTACAACAACACTGAAAAAATGATTTATGACCATTTTTCAGACTTGCAATCGTTGCAGCATCCCCATGGTCACATGATCAAAATTCAGACACTTGGCAATTGGCTCATATTTATGATGCTTGCAGTGTCCTGAGGCCATATGATCACCTTCTGTGATCTTCAAAGTCAGTGAGGAAGCCAAATTCATTTAAAAACCAGATTACTAATTTAACAACTGCATTGATTCATTTAACAACTGTGGCAAAAAAAAAGGTAGTAAAATGGAGGAAAACTCACTTAACAAATGTTTCACTTAGCAACAGAAACTTTGGGCTCAATTGTGGTTGTGAGGACTAACTTTATATCCTGGGGTCAAACCAAGAACTGCAAGAGACAAAATGAGATTGCCACTTATTTCATACTTCCCTACTGTTACTATGAAACTCAGTAAGGCTTAAGCATATTTGGAAGACAACAGATGTTCTACACTTGTTTCATTTTTGTCCTTCTCAGTAAGAAAAGTAGCAATTAATTTTACAAGTGTATTGTTTAAGCAATCAGCTGAACAGTATGATACCAATATCAGTGCTTCTAGATATTAGTATGGTCATTTGGGGAGCGGGGAATGTTTCAAAATGTTTCAAACTGATTTGAGAAATATTCTAATCTTTAACGGGGAGTAAACTGTTGGCAAAAGTTTTAGATACATTTCTGGGCCTTTGGCAGCAGTTAAATATGAAAGATGCTCAAAAGCTCTATCAGTTATGTGTGTGCTGGTGGCATTCCACTTTCTCAGTTTAGAAGTTCCAAACATAGACTGGTGCGGCTGATGATTCTCTGCCTGAAAAAAATATTTGGCTCATGTTGCCTAGCTACACTGCTCTCTCTGAGTTAAAAAAGGATTCAAATAAGGACAAAATCAAAATATAACGGTTTCTTCATTTCAAAGTCAACAGATGCACATAGTCTACATCTATGTGGCTCTAAATCACATTGTGTCCTTGTCATTGTAAAGAAGAAAAATCTACCTTGGAATAAAATTAGAATTCCTCTTAGTTCAATACAAGTATGCTCTCATGATTAGTTTTATAATGGAGTCATAGATGGGAAGTCTTTGGAAAATTTCATTAAAATTTAATATGATCTTAATCCATCATCAAACACGATTGCTGAGTTAATCCCATTTTCTGAAAACAATGTGACTGACTCATTTGCAGTGCATGCAAATCACCCACTTTTAACTTCCATTACATGCATATGGTTTTTGGATAGATAAAACAGGATGCTTGGAGGAGTTGTAGTGATTTGAAATATAAGTAAGGACTGACTTAAGTCAAATTCAGTTCCTGTGAGTTTGTGGATGCGGTCTAATAGTTTTCTTAGCAGTGGTATAATTTCCTATCACTTTTTTTCCCCAAGACTTTTTTTTATACATACAGGTTGTCTTCGACTTAATAACTGTTCATTTAATGATATTTGAAGTTACATCACTGAAAAAAGTGATTTATGATCATTTTTCACGCTTACAACCGTTGTAGCATCCCCATGGTCATGTGATTTACTGTAAATTGAGATGCCTGATAAGTGACTCACATTTATGATGGTTGCAGGGTCATATGATTGCCTTTTGTGACCTTCTGACAAGCAAAGTCAATGAAGAAACCAGATTCACATAACAACCATGTTACTGATTTAACAACCTCAGGCTTCACTTAACAAATGTGGCAAGAAAAGTCATAAAATAATTAAAACTCATTTAACAGATTTCTCACTTAACCTAAATTTTGGGCTCACTTGTGGTTGTAAATTGAGGACTACCTATACTTGCCACCTATTTTAAATATGGGATTTTCCAAACTGGGATTTAACCCTGAGATTACTTGGAGGTATCACATTCAGGGTCTAATCAGGTATAAGTAACATCCAGTGGTTACAGCTTCCAGCATTTGAAGATTTTGAGTCTGTTTATGACTCTTATTTCGGGAGGACCTCTAATAAGGGTAGCATGTAAGGAAGCTTCCTCAACTTGACTGATGCATCTGTCAGGTAGGATTCCCTGGATACTGAAAACAGATTTGGGGATTAAAATAAGAAAATCAGCCCTATGCTCTCTATTTTAGAAGCACACCCAAAGTCACAAACCATCTTTTCTTCCATGCAACCTGACATTGGGGAGAGCAGAAATGATCACACTTTTAGAAATCGTGTTTTAGCTCAGTACAGATACAGTCCTCAACCAATCATTTAGTGACATCTCTGATATAGTAACATCTGTCAGTTACTACAGCACTGAAAAAGGTAATTTATGACAAAGTGGAATTTTGACAGTGGAAATTTTGGACTCAATTATGGTCGTAAGCCGAGGATGATCACTGGGCTTTTTAAGAAGAGACTTGGCAGCCACTTGTCTGAACTGGTATCGTTTCTCCAGCTTGACCAGGGGGCTGGACTATAAGACCTCCAAGATCCCTTCCAGCTCGGGTCTGATTCTGATCAGCTCTTTCGAAGCGCTTTTTTCCTCCCAGGTGTTTGGGGGCGCTGTAGAAGCTGGCTTCCGGGATGGGGAGGTGACTCGATGTTCCGCTCCCATGTTCCGGAAGCATTTACCCGGCTCAGACCGGAAATGGACTTGGAAGAGCCGTGCCCGGCGTGACTTTTGGAAGCGGAGGCAGCGGCGCTTTCACGATGTTGAGATGTCGGCGACTTTTAGGTTTGGCGTTGCCTCGGCAACAAGTAAGAGCGGGGAGCTTCCGTGGGGTCAGAGCAGCCTCAGCCCTGCTGCAGGTTGAGTGGGAAGAAGTGCCTACATTTCTGCGCCTGGTTGGGGGTGGGGATGTTTAAAAGGCTCTGCGGGGAAACTTGATTGGTCATTAAATGCAGAATTTTTATTTTTATTTTGCTACGGGGAAGCTATTCGATAGATTAAAAACCCTATTTACAGCAACGCTCGGCGCCTCTTGAAATGGGTTATTGGAGACAAAGTGGGTCAGACTGGATAGATATGAAATCTTTTTTACCTGTATGGGAGGAACGATTAAAATGTGTGAGTGATCTGCTTTGAAGGCGCCCTGTGTGTTGAATTGAAAGATTTTAACTTCTAGCAAACTTTAGGTAATCTTAGAGAAGCTAAGCTAATTTGTTTCTTTCGGAAAAGATAGTTATCCTGAATGGAAATTCGTATGTTATATTTAATTATTCCAAATCCTATGAAGTCCAGCCAGCAGTTGTGCAAATTCAGAATGCTAAAAACTCATGATGAACTTTGGAAACATAACTGAACAGATTATAGCAAAGTTCTATCATTTTAGGAGCCTTCAAGGAATTTTTTTTTTATTGTGAACACTAAGAGTAAGTACAAATATTGAGAAACATACTCTTTTATAGATTTTGTAACTCTTCTGGCATTCAATCTGGCATGTATTTGTGCCAAATGAAGTAAATAGTATGAGAATATGAAATATGCCATTAATTCCTACATGGCTAAATGCACTATAGAAAATATAATGCTGAAGCCCAAAATTTCAGTTAATGCTGATGATCCTTTCTTACAGTTGTCATTCAAAAATTATATATTTACTACACTTGATAAGCCATTCCAATCAAGGAGTCTCTTACTGGCTTATACAGCTGATACAAAGAACAATTAAAATATAATAAAATCCTGTCCCTACAAAAATAGATCATAGTATCGATAGTCTTCCATGTTTTAACAGTTCTTTGAAAGCTTAATTAAGGAAGAGGCAGTTTGAGTATCTGAAGGTAAGCTCTTCCAGAGAAGGTAGCCAGCATTTGATAATCATTAATATAAATTAGCATAAAGAATATGCCAGTCAAATACATTCTTTAAAAGTATTCAAACATGTCAGGAACATTGTTATATAACATATACATACTACCTAAGTGATTAAAAGAAGAAAAAACAGGAATAGAACAATATATAACTATAAAAGACCTACCTAGACAATATTAAAGGATTCCCCTCCAGTTCTGAAGCAAGAATTGTTCCAAACTAACCAATGAGTTGGCAACTTAGTTTGAATGAATATTTTAACCATTTCCATTTCACCTTCTAAAATTCATCTTATCTGAAGACTTAAATTATGATATTCACCTTTTTTCAATGGACTGTGCAACTTTGAACTTGCAACTTCCATTTTACTTTACAGTTATTTGCTAACATTTGTTGACTTTTATTATTGTTGCAACATACCCTTCTTGCCACACATATTATTTGATTTGTAAGGAATGGTTGTGACAGTATTGCCTGAAATGGTTGAAATGACACATTCAAATTTTTAAAATCGATTTCCATCTCTCATGTGCCTGAAAATATTTTTTTTTCTATCCAAAATTAACTTGGAAGCATATTTGTATTAAGATGTTTAAATTTTTAATTTCTCTTTTACTAATAGCAATGTTTTCTTAACAAATGCTGCTCAACAGCAATTTTTCTTGTTCTATAAGGTGGCTATTAATCTTTTTTTACCCAATGTGCACAATCCATTATTGGATGAATCTGATAGGTAGGTCACAATTCCACGAAAGCTTTCATTATGGCAGATCTTTTAATCTTATGATTTGTTTCCTAGGCTTTTATTATTTGTTAAATTCAGCAATCCCATCCCACTATAATGCAGGTTTTAAACTTATTTTCATTTTTGATGAAAAAATGTTATAAAATGTTTATAAACTTTATAAACTTTTACTTAATAAATAAATATAATTATTAAACATAATTTGCTAACAGGCCAAGTATCTTGCTCCAATATTTTTATTATTTTTAATTATTTTTTTAAAATTGTAAGCCATTCAGAGTCACTGATTGAGATGGACAGCTATAGAAATTGATTGATTGATTGATTGATAGCATATTAATTTCTTGCCCAACTCTAACCCCAATGAAACTATTACTTTTATTCATTGTAAGGGTGGGAGCTGTCATACCAGAACCACTGAATAGGCTGTTGTTAGTTGCAAAGTCGTGTCTGACCTCCATGACCCCATGAACAAAGTTCCTCCAGGCCTTCCTGTCCTCCACCATCCCCCGGAGTCCATTTGACTGAATAGGCTATTACACTGAAAATGTTTATGAATCCTAGTCTGTATTTAATATATATTACATTATTGTTACAGCTCATGCTTTTTTCCCCCCAGCTCATGCTATACAGCTACAGATGGTGTTCTTCAGGAATTTTTCCCAATGAAAGAATTCGGAACATAGGCATTTCTGCGCATATTGATTCTGGAAAGACTACATTAACTGAACGTATTCTATTTTACACAGGAAAGATAGCAGAAATGCATGAGGTATTTATGAATACATTGGTTACCAATGGGAGGGTTGGCATTATTATTATTAATAATAATAATCATAATCATAATCATAATAATCTTTATTCATTAAATATGAAACCTTCTGCCACCAGTAGCCTCCCTTCGCCCAGTGAAGTCCCACAGAGTTGGCCTCCTCTGGGTGCCCTCGACCAGACAGTGTTGGCTGGTGACCCCCAGGCGGAGGACCTTCTCTGTGGGAGCGCCGGCCCCCTGGAACGATCTTCTACCGGAACTCCGAATGATCCCTGACCTTAGGGCCTTCCGCCGGGCTTTGAAAACTTTGCTCTTCCGGCGGGCTGGGTTGGGTTGATTATCTAATTTTAAATTGGGTCTTGATTTTAAATTTTAAATTGTAATTTTTCCAAACTGTTAACTTATTTATTAGACTATATCGCTAATTTAATTAGTTTTTAATTCTATTTATTGTATATGTGTTTTTATATGTTGT
>JANHFR010002640.1:276639-288602 GCA_032468015.1 Mimophis mahfalensis | reverse complement strand
ATTTCGGCTTACGAATTTTTCGAGTTCCGAATGTGCATTCAGAACGGATTAATTTCATAAGTCGAGGGTCCACTGTATCTGGCTTCCAATTTCAGGAACCTAGTACAGTGATGGCGAACCGTGCTGAAAATGAATGTGTGCGCTGTTGCATGTGGTCTCGCATGCCCCACCCCCACGCGTGCATGCGTGACCAGCGTTCCCCCCAGTATGCATGCACACTGAAGCGACCTGGTTCAGTGTTTTAAACTCGGCTCATTGACGGGGTGTATTTCTGGCTCAGGGGATACCCTGTGCGTGCACCGGGAGTGGGGGGGAGAGGGGATATTGCACGCTATGCCCTGAGCCAGAAAAAGGCTCCCCTGAGGATAGTTCAGCATTTCCCCGGCTCGGGATAGCACGCACATGCGAAAGGGGGGGAGGCAGAAGGGATAGCGCGTGCTTTCCCCTCCCCCCCCACATGTACGCGCTATCCCGAGCTGGAAAAACGCCCCGTCAATGAGCTGAATTTAAAACACTGAACCAGGTTGGTTCGGTGTTTGCATGTGCATGCTGGGAGGAGGGGGGATAGCGCATGCATGGGGGGGTCACGCACGTGGGAGGAGTGTGGGGGATCACGAGAGTCATAGGTTTGCCATCACTGACCTAGCGGAATTCACAAGGTCACTTAAACTGGGCACAAATCAACAGATACATACAGTGTAGGTGGGATTTTTTTTTTTTAAACACTTAGTGTACTATTTCAGTTTCCGATTCCCATGTTATTAATGACTCTGGATATATCAGGTGAACCGTTAAGGTAACAATTAGAACAACATAAACTACTACTGCTACTACTACCGGAACAAGAGAAGTTAGTTTTCTGAAATTCAGCAGTGCAACTGTAAAACTTCCAATGGGTGAAAAGTGTATTTTCTGATGAAGACGAATGAGTCAGAGACAGAATGGTTAACGATTGCTTTTTTTTGTAGATGGCTAGGCTATGAATCTCTCATTCCCAATGGGAAAAACATCTCACATTAACTGTTCACTTTTACAGAAGTCTGAGGCTATTAACTCTCCAGAATGAATGAGTAAAGGGCTCGACCCCAACAAGCAGAGATCCAGGCAAAGCATAAAGTGTTGGGAAATAGTTGTGTTTTCCTTTTTTAGCCCATTATACCTGCATGGGTCTAGCCTTATTGGGTTTGTTTTTTTTTAAACACATATATAAATGCTGTAGTACAAAAACCCTCTGCTATTATACTGCTTACTAATCGATATTCTGTGCTTTCTTTAGAAAGACCCCTTGGAGAAAAGTATAAAAATCGTATGTTTCCTTAAATAAACGTGTGATTCTATTAATAAAACACTGTGGTTATGTCGGAAGAAACGTCTAATTACACCCTCTGGCTTAGCTACACTTCAACTAGTCGATACAATGCTTCAAATCTAGCCCTGAATTCATTTCGTGTTTAATTTAAAAAGAAAGCAAAACACAACAGTTTATCTTGAGCCTTCCCAAAGATGGCTGTGAACCCAATTCAGGTCGGATGTATTTGAGCCCCATTAAAAGCAGTATCACCAACAACCTAGTTAAAAGCAGCACCCTCCCATTTGTTTGGACAAATCACAGATGTGTACACCTTGCTGCAGTTTTTAAGGAAAAATTAATATGAATTTCACCGTTGCTATGTGGAAAAGATCGGTGAACGTGACCAACGGCATGGAAGACTGACCCAAAAGTGCAAGTAAGCTGACCAGAATCGTTTGCATGCAGAAAAATAGCTAGCCTGCCTCTTTTTTTTTTTTTTTCTTTTCTTTTTTCGTAGCTTTAAACCTTTTAGGTCATGATGGCCTAAATCAGGACTCTCCAAATCTGGCAACTTTTAAGACTTGTGGACTCCCAAAATTCACATCTGGCTGAGGAATTCTGGGAATTGAAACCCGCAAATCTTAAAAGTTGCCACGTTTGGAGACAGCCGGCCTAAATAAATATAAATTAACTCCCCTCTGAAGACTGGGCCTTTTGATCAGCTGCTGGAGTTTGACAATAAGCGGCAAGAAATAAATGGAACGACGCAAGCACCACCGGCTGCTTTTGTATATGCATAGAGAGTTGGTCGATTAGCGTGAGGAGTCAAGAGAACATCCAGAGATTCTGGCCTCTCTCCTACGTAGACCTTTCCCGAACAGCACCCTGTCCATCCGCGGTTGCATAGTTGTGGAGGCAAACATAAGTTCGCCAAGGAAGCTGCAAAAAGGCATTGATCATTGACTCACTTCTTTGTTGCAAAATACATATTCTTGTCATCGCTTTGCCTGTAGCGGGTTCTGATAAAAATGGGGGGAAAGGAGGCGTATTGAGTTGAATTTGCCCTAAAGTCTACCCCCAGTAGAAATCAGAACGGAGCAATTCACGCTGAGGTTCTGATGGAAAGGAAGGCAAGAGGGAGGAAATGCCCAACAAACAAAAGGCTTCGGTTGGCCTTTCTGACAGCGGGCCAACTGGGAGCCCAGATCTAAAGGCTAAACACAGGTAGTCCTCAACTTAGTATTCACTTAATGACAGCTCGAAGTTAAGATGGTACCGAAAAGAGTGGCTTACGGCTGGCCCTCCATGACACATGATCAAAATTTGGGGCCCTTGGCAACCAGCATGCATCAGTGTCCTGGAGGGGTCCCATGACTTCCATTCTACGCCCTTCCCAGGGGGGTTCCGGCAAGCAAAGTCAATGGTGGAAGCCAGATTTGCTTCAACCACGACATGAACCACTTAGTGACCATGATCAGGGCTCCCAGCGTCAAGCAGAACAAAACACGCAATAATGATACTAAACACAGAGAGCAAAGTTTAGCTTTGCAGTTATGCTGATTATTCTTCTTTTCCCAAAAAGCAAACGACTGGAAATTTCCTCTTTAATCTGCACACTATTTTTGGGTGTGTGTGTGTCTTTTTGCCATAGTTAACTATTCAAATTCAAGGAAAAAAAACACCTCATGGGCCATTGATATTGTTTTATAGCTGAGACCAAACTCTCTGGGGGTCAACGGTTTGGCGCATTTTGTTTTTCTGTTTGCTAAAAGTTACTTTCGCAACTAATTCGGTCCTTCGGACTTTGTCGAATATTTAAATTCCAAAGAGAACTGGTTTTGTCAAGATGTCATTCTTTACAACACGGTTTTCAATCTATGTCCTCAGGCTTACAGCATAGCTACATCATTAGTAATATTACAAGTGGTACAGCGATACCTGTTGTAACTTAGAACTTGCAAATATTTAAAAGCAAAATATCTTCTTAAGAGTGAGCTGTGAACCTTTAATGAGAACATAAAAATAGAAGCTATATTTTACATTTATAATCAGTCTCAAATCAACTTCAACTGATCATGTAATGTAATTTTCTTTCTCTAAAAGGGTTATACGCTAAAGACTGCAGGACAGAATTAGCATCCAGATGACCAGGGACAAATTAAAATAATAGTCAATAGTCACATTTCTTGTTTACCTACTTTCTTTACATTTTTTTAAACTTTTTTTTCATTAGTTGCTAGACAATTGTCCCTGACCCAATAGGCAGCAGATGACAATGAAAAATATGGACTTTTAAGGATTAAAAATAATTTATAATACATTTAATCAATCTGCTGATTATATTCAGCTCAATGAAGTCATTTTTACCTCCATTGACTTGGGGAACCCCTTCTACTCAAATCATATTAGGCACTTCGGTGGTTTAGTTAATTCTAACAGGTTCAATGCTTATTTTCTTTATCATACAGTAAGTGACTAGACTTAGGACCAAACAAAGAAATTTCAAACTTATTCGACAGTACCAGAACCTGGTAGCTCATAGACTGTTTAAATGAGCTGAAATTATGAAGAACTCACGTCTAGGTGCTGAATTGGGAATCAAGAGTAACTGATGGCTACTAGAATCATTTAGGATAAAAGGAAGAGAAAGGCAATAATGTTAGGTTGGTTTCGTCAGTTTCACATTCAGAATACAGTACGTAAGTTCCTGACCTTAAATGAGAACAGGATTGGATACATTCAGATTTTAAACCAGAATGACAGAACAAACTAAGGCAAATCTCCGTGATGGGTCAACCGATGTGCCTTTAAAAATCTCCTTCCACAGGTAGGCAGGTGGATATTGTTCCAAGTCTATATAAAGAGTACTGAAAAAAGGCAGTTTCAGCCGTAAAGCTTTGAAAATGGGGTGAAAACGGGGAAAGGGAAACTAGTAAAAAGATACACATGGGTTATAATATACCAACTGCCTCTGATTTCCAACTCGGGTGTCCTTGGGGACACTCAGACCTAAAGAGTTTCTGAGCTTGAGGCAGAACCATCAATGAATCGAATAAAATTAATAAGCAATATATATCGGCAGTCATTCTGGGCTGCTGTTCTCTGCCACCATTAGTAATGGGAACTACACGCAGGTCCCAAGAACCGAGCTAGCCAATTACTCATTGCAAAGAATGGTGGTCGGTCCTGAACAGAGGCAGTTCTAACAGCAGGCGTGGCCAGTCTTTCCTAAGCCTTAAGAGCCCGTTGAAATAAAAAGGGAGAGTTTAAACGAGGGGTGTCCAATCCTGGCTCCTTGAAGCCTTAGGGACTTCAACTCCCAGAATTCCTCAGCCAGCTGAGGAATTCTGGGAGTTGAAGTCCATAAATCTTCAAGGTGACAAGATTGGACACCCTTAGTTTAAACTCCATATTCATTTCCAAGGATGGCCCTGTTACAGCAAAGGGACAGGATTTCCCAGATAGTGTTGTCATCCAAGGCAATTTCAGAATTAAGACAAACGAGAAGAAGGGAGGAAGCTACCATTTAAACAGTTTTCCGGTAGACCTCTTTATTGTAATATCCCTGCACCTTGATGAGTTTAGCAGCACTTACGTTGAAAAGGAACCACACACCAAAAAAAGGGGGGGGAAAAAAAGAAAAAGTTGGCACGCATTTGCAAGCCTTTGTTATTTTAAAGTGCCTTAACGCGTGACAAACACCAGCTCTGCGATTTTGAAAACTACTGAGGTAACTATGGAAGAGAGAAGATACATTACAGAAACAACTCTTGGAGTTTGCACCCAGGGATGCCGCTTTAATCATTCAGAGCTAAAACACAACCCGAACACGAAGGTATTCCCTCAACACCGTTAAGGCTGGTTTTTAAAAAACGAAATTCAGGTTTGACTACCGTAAACCAGACACTGAGAGCCAGTTTCAAAATGCCTCGTTAATCTTTCCAAACTCTAAAAAGCAGTTTGCCAAAGGTGGGCAAACAGTCGCGACTTGTGTTGTCAAATATGTGAATTGCCCTACACCTTGAAATAAAATATGAACAGCTGCTCTCCATGCAACTAAGCGGTAGCCTAGGCGCAGGACTACAGTTCTTGCAAAAGTTCAGGGTGTGGGAATATTATTCTGGGCTAAACGCAATGGATTTTTTTTTTTTTAAAAAAAAGGAACAACAACAAAATAATAAACAGTACTTTCAGAGAGTAAAACTAAATACAGTGGTCCCTCGACCTACGAAATTAATCCGTTCCGAGTGCATTTTCGGAAGCCGAAAAATTCAAAAGTCGAAAAAGTGGCTTCCCATTGAAATGCATTGAGAATGGATTAATTCGTTCCAGAGCCTGGGAAAAAGACCCAGTTTTTTGTGTAAACCTCTTTATGAGGTGCACTTTAAAGGCATGCAAAGTGCACCTCAAAATTTTTTTTTTAAAAAAGATCTTTTTCAGCCATTCGGGACTGGGTCGTAAGTCGAGGAAATAGCAGCTGTCATTCAGAAGTCAGGGAAACTGCGGCTAAAAGCGCCAGCAGTTTCCCCGTTCGTATGTCGAAAGCTTCGTTTGTCGGGGTGTTCGTACGTCAAGGGACCATTGTAAAGCAAACATTTATAAAGTAGTATTGGGGAGAAAACTTTACTTTCTGCTTTTTTTCATTACTTCCCCTGGGGAAGAAATGCAGATACAGAACTGATTGGTGGTGGTGGTGGGAATCTCCCCTCCTTAAATCACCCGAAATCCCTACCATATAAAGGTGAGGCAGTAATAACGTGATTTTGAGACACAAATTGATTGGTATCTAATCTGGCTCCAAGACCACAAGTCAGGAAAATAATCCTACAGACGGATGGGAACCACATTCAATCATGGCACAACTTTTCTCTGGGAATGGCAACATTAGCCAAGGCCAGCAAATGAATCAGACTAACTGAATATGTTTGTCCGACAGAATGTTCTCTATGAAAAGAGAACATCCCAAATTTTGTTTAATTCTATCTTAACTTTTATTTTGTATGTTTTTTAAATGGGCTGTGAGCTGCCTCGAGTCCCTCGGGAGAAGGGCGGCATTTAAAAATAAATAAAAACACTTTGAGCTCTTAGACAGGAACCAATTTCATTTGTTCTGGGATGCCATTTACTCTTGTAAGCAACCATCAGTTGCAATTCAACTTTTTCCCAACCAGCCCTCTGTACTCCTTAACGCTGGGCTGTTATTATTTTTACTGCAGCTTAAGGGTTGCAAACGACCTCCCCAAGCCAAAACCTCAAAAGCTGGCTGCTACAGAAAAAGAAAGAAAACCCCCTTGCAATGGCCTATCTCTCCTTACTGTGTCTGTTTGGTTAGCGAGGAACTTGCATTTAATATTTTGAAATGAAATTTTACTCCAAGCGTTTCAAATTCTCAAGGAAAGCAAGAAAAGATCTTTCCTAATGTCATCTGGTTAAGAGTAGGGAGTCTTACTTCTGAAGACAGTGGTCTAGCATTTTATAGGTACGCCTGGGCAACAATTACTTTCTGGTTCACATTGTTAGGAGAGGAGAATTGTTATTAGAATAATTGATTCAAAGAATTAGGAAAGAGCTTGTATGCGGGAAGAGAAGACAGCTTTCAATCAAAGGAATAATAATAAAAATCTAAGGCATCCCTGTGCTCTTGCAGAGGACTTCCAATGGAGGGGGGGAAGACTATAAAAATGAACTTAAGAATGGCAGACTTGAAAACACACATTTCCCATCCAAAAAAGAAACTGCCAATAAAAAAAGGAGAAACAGAACACCGCGTGGGTGAGCACCAACATTTAGCTCATTTCTGCAAACTAAGCAGGTGACAATTGTTTCCCCTTTTCTTGTTTCATTTATGCTTTCCAATCCATTGTTCTTATTTTGCTCCCATCGGAATGGAATCAGGATGGAGGGAATCCCAAGGAAAGATCCAACTGGATGGTTCTCTAGGTTTTGGATATTAGAAGACCAAGAGAGAAAAAGAGAATATTTGTGCAGCTCAGGGTTGAAAGGAGGGGTCCTTGGTGCTCTCTGAGCTTGGCTGTTTTCTTGCAGATGTTTCATGACCCAACTAAGTAACATCATCAGTGCTAATAGGGAGTGGTAGTCCCTCTCAAGTTATATTCCGGTGGCATACCCTGTCAAGTGTTGGTGAGGGTGATCTCAGAGGTTCTTTGGTTGGGCTATTTACTGTTGATTTTATTTGGCAGTTCCTTGATTGGAGTATTGTTTACTTCAATTGTTTAGATCAAGAGAGCCAGAAGCAACTCAAGAGAAGCCTTGAAGAGTGTCCTTTGCATTAAATTGCCAGGTAAAGTGGGTGGGGATGATTAAGGAGGGGAAATAGTTGACTATGAAGAAAAGAACCCCTATCCCACTAAGACAGAGAGAACCCTTAGAAGACCTGAGGACAGGGGAGTCCAAGCTTGGCAACTTTAAGACTTGTGGACTTCAACTCGCAGAATTCCCCAGCATGAATCTTAAAGTAACCAAGGTTGGACTCCCCTGCCATAGGAGGAGTTGTACTCCTCCAAGGAGCAGCTTCTCAAACCTTCCAAAATACTTCTGACAACCAAAAAAGCAAAACTTGGAACAATATTTGCAGCCACTGTGACCGAAGTGTGTATCTTTCACCTAAATTTATTTATTTTATTTATTTATTTTATCCCATTTTTATCCCACCCTTCTCCTAATGTTCTCCTCTAAATGTTTGCATGAGTTGACTTTTTGAAGGAAGAAGACCCAGCTAATGCACATGGAGAACATAGTAAGTATGTACTTCTGATGTGAAAACAAGCCCTCGACAATTTGATTGTTTTAGATCTATGAGTAGATACAGGAAGGAATGCATAGCAGTTCTTTTCTTGCAAGAGAAGCAAAACTTTAAAATGTACTTAGGATTTGATGTTTGGCCCCAGATGTTATTGTCTTACTGTTGCGTACCGATGACAGCCTTCCTCCCAAAATATGGACTTTCTAAGATCAGGTGGGGAAAGGCCCACAATCTGGAGGTCTACAATCCTCCTCCAGAATGTGAAGGAATGGGGACCTTCACACGCTGGAACCACAAGTGATGAAGCCCCAACCTGCTGCCGCAAAGGATGATGGGAACTGTATTTCAGGAACATCTGGCAGCCCTGAGGTGTGCTCTAAGACATCCACAGAAATTCCACTGGATTCACATTAGTGTAAACATCTGGCCCAACAATATGCATTACTGGGCACACGCATACAAAGGAAAACAATCCCACTGTTGCAACAGTGCCATTTCCAGAATCTACAGCGCAACAACGTGGAATATTTCAACGGTGTGACAACCCCCCACCTTTTTTTTGCTTTTAGTTTATAGCGCTTCATTAACAAGGTAACAAAATAACGCTTAAGTAGAAAGGTAAACAGTATTGTGACTAGCAAATTATCTAAATTCTAATTAAATATTAATATTTATGATCAAAAAATAAACTTATAAAATGGAAAATAAAAATAAAACCTTCACTGTAATAGTATTAACAATATTCAGCACAATTTTCTTAGAAAGAGGTAATTTTTACACCAACGTTGGATCCCCATATAATTCTCCAGACAGTGTCTGAAATGTATTAATAATTTCTCTGCTCCCTCTCCCATTTTACAAGATTAAAAAAAAAAGATCTTTTGCGCCTTTCATCCATAATACAACCGTTAGGAATATTTTTTTTCATTCCTTGCAGCATGTTTTATTCCTAATGTTTGGAAATGTTTTCCTTGTATTATCGCCCCCACTCCCACCCCAAATATTTGCTATCTGCCCTGTTCAAAATAATGTATGGCACTTCTGAAATTCATCACCACGCACCTCATGAATTGAGATCCCCCTCCTGAAGTCCACAACAGCTGCAAGGTGAAAACACAAATAATAAAAGGCCTACGTAGTTGAGATTGAGTTCCCTTTTTTAACGGCACAACGCTGAGCTTGGTTTTAGTCCATTTTGTTAAAAAAAAAATTTCCTAGGAATAAAAAAAGTGTGAACGATGGTTTTACGTGTCATTCTGTCCTTTGGGGCAGGGGCCTCCAAATGGCAAAGAAAGCTGTGAAAATTAAAAGTTCACCTGCCCGTTTTCTCCTCCTCCCAGTGGATCTTTAAAAAAAAGTCTCTTTTGGCATCACAGAGAGAAAGAGAGGGATGGGTTTTCATTCGGTATATCATGTGCCAGCCGGGCTGCCCTACTCACAACTGTTTCCCCCTTGGTGAACACACATCCTGCAGATGCCGCCCCATTATCCACAAGTTTTCTTTTTACACTATGGTTCTTCGTTGGAAGCCCAGGGACGGCTCCGGCCGCAGGGCTTACCACGTGGAAGTACAGGATCTCTCGTTACCTCTCCTTTTTCTACCGTGAGCCCCTCCAGAGAAAGGCCGAGGCTTAAGCGTTGGAGCAATGAAAGAAAAGTTAGAACGGTTATCATACCAAAGCCGAGTATACGGTTTCAAGGTCTGCTTGCGGGACGGTGGCTTCTCCGTTTATATAAAGCAGTTGTCAGTACAAGGGGCTCTCCCGGGCGCTCTTCCCAGCATCTGCGTGAAGGACGGTCAAGGAGAAGGGACGCGGGCACGCAGGGAGAGGAGCAGCCCCTGCTGAAGTTGGAGGCGGAACAGTTTGCAGTTGGCGATGCGCAAAGCGGCGCATCCGGTGTGGCGAAGGTAGGACGGGAAGAGAGGTTTCGTCGGGTGCCATGTTCCGGTGCTTCTTCGGAATTCCCGAACGTAATCGTAACTGGTACCTATCGAATGGCAGGGTTAGTTTGGGAAGTCGGAGAAGTAGCTTTGGAAGTGAAAAGCCAAACCAAATTCAACAGCAAGCATGCAGCAAAAGAAGCATTCGACATCTTTTAGGAAAGGAAGCCGTAGATGTAATTAGCGTCCCATTTCTGAACACCTAGTTCCCACAGCACTGCCTTAGGTCTAAAGATATTTCCTCATGTAGTAGGCTGTATTGCTATTGTCCTGCTCATCTTCACATTCTTCTCATCTTTTCTAATACCTTCTCCTATTGGTATCAATGATTTATCACTTCTTGTTGTATCTTATGAGTAATGATTGTAAATATGATTTATGACCTATCACTGTGTTGTTTGTATGTACACTAAGAACTTATGCACCAGAGACAAATTTCTTGTGGGTCCAATCACACTTGCCCAAAAAAGAGTTCTATTCTATGATAACTTGGCTTTTTAAAATCTATCTATCTATCTATCTATCTATCTATCTATCTATCTATCTATCTATCTATCTATCTATATTTGCCATAACACTTAGGCACCAGAAGGAAGTAATTGTTAAGAAGTATGACATTTGCAAAGGGGAGCAGTTACAAACCAAATGGGTTGCGAGACACCGATGAGAATCTTATATGCACGAAGATGGAGAGACACACTAAATCTCACCATGGAAGAGTGGATGGGGGCTAATGGAGATGGCAAAATGGTTTCAATCAAAGAGAAGAATTTATCTAGTTTTGTTTCTACTTGGAAGACAATTCTGGCCTCTTGTACAAAGGGGGGGGGAATGAAATTTTTATTTTAGATTTTGCTGATTAGAATGATTTTGTTATTGTAGAAATGGCTTGAAATGTTGTCAAAGCAAAAGGCTCAGGTTGCATTTGTGTGTGTGTGTGTGTGTGTGTGTGTGTGTGTATGTATGTGTGTACTTGTAAGAAAAACACCACAAGACGGTGTTTGTCTTCCTTTGCACTTCTCTCTCTCAGTTCTCCTTTTTTCCTGTATTTTTTGTTTTGTAATGAAACTTAATAAAAAAAAAAGCAAGTCAAAAAAACTCCTACCAAATGAACTAATCACAAGCGTGAATAGTTCATGCCTCAAGAATATTAACAGACCAGGGTGTCCTGCTTGAGCTGAGGGCTGGACCAAAAGATATTCAAGTCCTTTCCAACTCTGTTAATCTGGTAATTATGTGTTGGCTTTTAAACTGTTTATTGTAAAAGTTTAGAGAATAATTAAGGAATAGGACGTGAATTGCTTGGTCTCTTTTGAAATGGCTGGTTTTGAGGCATCTGAATCAGTTTTCTGGGAAGATGCCAGTTGAATGGTTAGTAATGGAAGACTACGAGGTGCTGTTTGATGACGTCATTCCTAATGATCCTGTTTATGAAGATAAAGAGAAACACACGCAGCATGATTCTGTAGAGGCAGCATGGACTCTGGGAAAGGTTTTTAAGAGTCTGTTAGCAATCTGTGCCAACCTGATGAAGAATGCCAGAAACCCATCATCCACAGGCAGAAATATCTGCTCTGAGAATGCAAATCCGTATGGACCAACAATTACAATGAACATTTAAAAAAAAACCAAATGCCAGTCCGATGGCATGTCCAGCTTCTATAAATGACACAAGTGAGTTTGTCAGGGTAAGAACTTCCACTGGTTTTGTCTCCTTTCCCAACGATGCTCAAGTAAAGAATTTGCTTGGTTTCCAAGTATTGTCATGGCTTCCTTCTCCACAAGGAACTCTTTTAGGGGGGTTGGGTTAGCTTTTTAATAACCCACATCATATTGCTTTAGGCCGGATTAAGCAGTTCTAGTGCATTACCAGTAAGGGTACGACAGGATGAAATTTATTTTATTTTATTTATTTTAATCCCATTTATATCCCGCCCTTCTCCGAAGACTCAGGGTGGCTTACAATG
>JANHFR010002640.1:173276-184151 GCA_032468015.1 Mimophis mahfalensis | reverse complement strand
GGAAGGAAGGAAGGAAGGAAGGAAGGAAGGAAGGAAGGAAGGAAGGAAGGAAGGAAGGAAGGAAGGAAGGAAAGAGGAGGAATGAAGGAAGGGCAATAGCAATAGCAATAGCACTTAGTCTTATATACTGCTTCACAGTGCTTTATAGCCCCCTCGAAGCTGTTTAGAGTCAACCTCTTGCCCCAGTAATCTGGCTCCTCATTTTACCCACCTCGGAAGGATGGAAGTCTGAGTCAACCTTCAGCCAAGTGAGATTTGAACTGCCTAATTGCTGGCAGCTAAGTACTACATACAGCACTCTACTCGCTGCACCATGCCGCTTCTTCCTCCAGAGCCCAATCTGCTTATTCAGAATCTCATCCTAGTCAATTTCCGTAAAACCAGAGGACTATAGGAGGAGGTTCAACTGAATATGCCTTGCAGGTCACTTCAGAATAGAAACAGAGGCTATAGTTGACCCTTACAACTGGCTTACTTGCTGGTGGAGGCAGATAGGGTAAGAAGACCTCATTTCTTAGCTATTTCAGCTGTGGTTTTAGTACAGTTTTTAATAACATTTTAATTTCTGTAGCTTTAGTTTTTTAATTGTATTTTACCTCGTTTATAACTTGGGAAACACCTGGAGTCACCTTGTAGGGGAGATGGGTGGCATAAACATTTAATAAATAAACAAATGATAACAAATAAAACTCTTCTGGCAACTTTTCAAACCATTGGAAAGACCCCATTGGCCCTTTCAGAGTGGATGCAACAGTAATGAATTTCATCCTACATCTTGCACTAATTTAGAATAAGAACAGAGTTGGAAGGAACCTTGGAGGTCTTCTAGTCCAGCCCCCTGCTCAAGCAGGAGAACCCATACCATCTCATGTCCATTTTCCTTTTAAAAACCTCCAGTGATGGAGTTCCCATGATTTGTGGAGGCAAGCTATTCCACTGTTAGGAAGTTTCTCCTTAATTCCAGGTTGTTTCTCTCTTTCAAAGGACTCCTCTGAATAATACCACAGCGTTGTTTTTCTCATGCCAAAATATTATCTAAAGTTAATTTTTACCCTTTAGGATGCTGGTATTTATTTCTTCCTCACTCCACTTCTACAACCCTTTCTAAAAACTGCTTTCCCCAACTTTCAGTAGTTGCAGAGGCATTGTCTTCACCGCCTATCTTTTAACCATCTCTTGCCCTGCAACCTTTTAAATACAACTGTGAAGTATCTGTCTTCAGATACTTAAAACGTATGAGACAAAGGAACATGTAGACACCCTTCTTTCTGTGAGAAAGGAAGCACCAAAATTTCTCATGCAAATATTTCACATGTAGTTGCTTGCAACTATTATTTGTTAGGGCCTTATGTGGAAAGCAACTTGTAAGACTGCATTCATGGTTAATGAGCAACCTGAAAGACTGCATTCATGTTTTAATGTCTAAAGATGAAATTAAAGTTTTGGGCCTCATTCATTCTGATGCCGCATTGAAACTGGACTAGATTCCTTAAAATCTGAATTTAGGAATTGAAAAAAGGTGTTTATTACATGGAATGTGCATGGATTGAACCAAGTGTACAAAAAACCCCATGGTAATACGGGTGTACCAACAGGAAAGGAATAGGTCAAAACTGTAACTAGGATTAATAACGTAACCATCAACAGGCATTTCAAACAAATAATTAAGAGACAGATGTAGCTTGTTTTTGTCAACAATATATTGAACGCAAATTGGTTTTTTTTAAGGGTTTGGTAGTTTGATTGAAAAACACCTCAGAAAAAGGGACCATTACCTGTAATATCAAAACTTCAGGACAAGTGACTTGTAGTTGCAGACATTTATCTTTCTAAAACTACCCTGATAATAACCATTCAGCCAAGTTAAGAATGCCTGGATCTTACTAAATGCCTGTTCAGCCTTCATGGTTTTTTTTTCTTTTGTAGATTTAGGATATTTCTCACTGGCATGTTAGACTGACACATGGCTAGAAATGATCCCACAACTACAAAATTAAAGGCTGAAGCAGAAGTTAAGAGCAGAAGTTAAGATACCAAACTCCCCTCGATAAACTCTATTCGTCACACATAAGAATGATATTCTTGCATAAGATAACCCTTATTTGAACAACAGACTATGTAAAGCAATGGAAGATATCCATTTTTGGAACAAACTCGGCTGCTCTTCCTAGTACTCTTATATAAGAGGTGTTGATTAATGTATGATCTCCAAAGCTTATTCAACTTCCTTCAGTTTTAGCCAACGTGGCTAAGAGCGAGAGCTAATAAAAAATATATGGACATAGATTTCAAGTCTAGCACAATGAACACAGAAGAATGGAAGTTTCCCCTTTCTCCAGCTTTAAGGATAAACACATGGGTTGATTGACACAGCAGTTGGGAAGGATCCATGAGGGCACAGAAGGCAATAACCTTGGTCAGTACCAGGAAAAAAAAAGTTTATTTCTATAAATAGTTCCTTAAAACCACCATCAAGGAACAGCTTATACAACATGACTTCCACTGAATCGGTAGCACTTTTAAATAACAGTATAGCTATTTGAGCAAAACCTTTGTAAATGCACTTAGATGAATGCACAAACATTTGGCTATATTGAAACACAGACACGTTATGTAGATCCAGGGAGGCTGTGGCTATCAAATGTGCAGCAAGGGCTTTGCATTCTGAATTCTAGCTACCGGGCTATAGTATCGGCTTGATGCTTTAGCAGGATTAGAAATGTTCTTGTACATCCTAAATGTTTGCCCAAATCTATAGTAAAAATGTAGATGCTTCCTCCTTGTGCAATACGAAACTATACCGAGACTTCTTTGTATAGGCAATTACTTTTTTATAAAATACTATGTGTACAAATATACAGTGTTTACGGACTGATGTGGTCACTGATGCATTTTGACAAAATCTATGTCTAATTTGAATCCTTCATTTCCCACATGTAAAACATCCTTTGGAGGGTGAGCCACACAGTTCTAAATCAAAGTACAGTGACTTTTTACCAAGCTGCCATTCCTTATCTTAAATAATTAGATAAGCAATTCAACAGCCCGGAACCGTCTTCCAAGGCAGACTGTCAAAAAGGTAAGCAATCTACGGAAACGTTAGACAGAATAAGGCCTTAAGAAATTTAATGGAATATTTCTCTTTAATAAAATCTTGATCCTAAACTAAACTTCGTGCAGACTCCCTATGGAAACACACTAAGCAGTTCTTTTCATTTTGCCTAATTATTGGAAGAGCTAGAATCAATAAAATTACAGCCTTTCGGTTTCTGGAAAACTACAATGGTGCTCAGAGAATCCAGTGCTCAACAGAAAAATCAAAGAATTTACTCACCCTCACCAATGCACACCGATAGTATGTTGAGATCTTTGGTAAAGATGACTATGAGTCACCTGGCCTTTGATCAGACTGTCCCCCTGCAGTATCCGTAGATGTACCAAATGACTTGGTCGAACTGTAACCTGTTCTTGGCTTTCTAAACAATTGTCTTAAATCAGTGCTCTGGAAGCAGCTATTTTAATATTAGCTGACATATCTGTCTCTAGAAAGTGTGCAGATTTCTAATTAAGTCCAGCAGAAATAAGGCTGAACAAGAAACAATCCTGGACAACCCAGATTATGCTTAAACCAGAAACTTTGAAGACTGGTTAAATTCAAAATGCATTTTGAAAAGGAATTTCGTAGCTTGAAAAGGTGATTCCTTTTCCATTTCTGCATGCATTCCTCTGCTTATTTTCTGTACTTGTCAGAAGTTTTGGAACTATTGAGTTCTGCTCCAAAACTGTGGTATCAATTGAGATTACACAGGAGTGGTTTTGTTTTTTTTTAAATCTGGCTATAAGATACTCATTTGTTTTCTTAGTAGCAAGCTGCACCTACTCCAAACATGAATTGTGTGACATCTTGTCGGCCCAGGGCCTATAAGACAATGTTATTCACTTCCCGACAGTGAAAAATACCCATGGAAAAGTTAAAGAAAATCTGGCTCATAGACTTTGTGGCTCCTTTTCTTAAAAAAAATTACATTTAATAACATTGGAACTGACGTGGTTGCAGAACTGGTTGACTGTAACAGATCAAAGATGCTGACAACTAAATTCACAGGCTGGAGACCTCTTAAGAGATAAACTTCTTATAAGCAGGGACAACCAACACCCGTTTATGCAGAAAAAACAAAAGGAAAAGTTACAAGTGCTAAACTTTGGAGCATTATATTTACTCAGAAGTCCTACTGTTCATTCTCAAAGAATGCAGCTTTAGCATCAATATAAAGTTCAGATGGCAGACATGATTAGAACCGATGTGTGGAGAACTGTGGATTTGTGAACATACATTCGGGGTAGCAGAGGCAAGCAGCAGATGCCTTATAAAGTGTACAAATATAACAGACAACTGTAACCATATGTAACAGGGTTTAAATTAGTCACAATGCACAACAGTGAAAGCACTCTGCAATCTGACAAGGTCTGTAAATCAAGGCTTTATAGTCAATTACACTCAGTTAAAGCTATCCGCAGCTGCATTTTCTTTCCCCCTATAACCGGACCCTCAAAGTGGTATAGCGTGGGAATGGCAGACTCAGCAGTTTGCTTTGTTGGTGCCCTGAAGCAAAGAACACAATTCTGCACAGGTTTGTGTCTCTACGGAACTGAACTGTGACTCCATCGTATTCCAGGCCAAGTCAGCCAAAAGGAAATCATCCATAACCGTCTGAGTCTCATTGCTGGTGAGAAATAAACTTCCCAGAGTATCAAGACAGCTGTTAATGGTCTGCGTTTCAGCACTGCTCAGCTGGACTTTGCTGTCTGACATTTGATCGGAGATCTCACCGTCAGGGCATCTCATTTCCGTTTGGGTTTCTGTATTGGAAGAGTCCGCGCTCATCAGAAAAGCCGGGGGCTTCAAGAGGTTCCCCAGGGGCAGGTAGGGAGTGTCCAGGAAGAAATTTAAGTCCGTCTGGGTCTGCGTATCGAACATTTCTAAGCCTAAGAAATTAGAATTACCTCGAGAGGTATAGGATTGGGTAGTGTGGTCTGAAAATAAATCTGTTTGGGTTTCAATGTCGAGGGACTCCAAGGCTGGCACGGAGTTCAAGTTGCCCAATTCAGCCTCTTCGGTTTGAGTTTGGATGTTGGAGGCCGTAAAGAATTCCTCAATGTCGAAGTCTATTCCTGCGTTCTGGGTAGAGACGGAGCTTAAGGGGAGGCCAGGGTTGGAGTGAGTATCTGCTAAAAGACTGCGGTTATCCAACGAGTGACCCGTGGGGTTATTGGAAAAAATTGTTTCCAGGTCATTCAGCAGCTCCATGGTTTGTGTCTGATTGTCTGTCATCATTTGCTGGGGAAGAATACCATTGGTTGGCGAGTTGAAGCTGATCATTGGCTCACACTTTGTGTCTGGGCTCAAAGTTTTGCAGTTTCCTTGCGGTAGCATATTCTGACCCAGGCTGGTTGCCATCAACGGGCCACCAGGATGAGTCACGGGATTTGAATCGGGAAACGACGCATTGACGTTGTTGAAAAGACTGCTGCACGTGACAGTCTGGTCCACGTGTAAGTTCCCTTCACTACTTTTTTGGGACCTGCCGGTCTGAGTCTCCCGAGAAATCCCGCAGGGCTGAAAGCAGGCTTGAGTGAGCACATCTGTCTGAGCAGCTATAGAGGAAGTCAGCTTTGAGCTGGGTAACAAGGTTTGCGTCTCTACGCTAACCGGGAGCAACGTCTGAGAGCTGAAAGTCAGGTCCGTCTGAGAACAAGAGGACACCGAGGAATCGGGAGGCCAAGAGGCAGAAGGCACAAAGTTCTGGGAAAAGTAAGACAGGTCAGTTTGGACATTTGTGGAGCAGATTCCATTTTTGTAGCAAAGAGCTTCTAGATCCTGGACTGGATTATGGGCGGCAGCTTTGCCTAAATTCACCTGGACGCCTGTACTAACTGGCTTGGTGCCATCGGCAGTTTTGGTTCTGGAAAGGGCTGGGGGCGTTTTCAGCGCAAGGGCTTCCGTCTCCAGCGCGGGTATCATAATCCCGACTGGCACGGGCATTAAGTGAAGCGTACTCGTAACAGAACCTTTCTCATCCACAGTCACCACAACGGGCTTCACAGAAGAGTTCGGCGCCGGCAGCAGGATAGGCAACTGAGTCAGCTGCATGACAGGGAGTTTAACCAAACCCACTTTCGGCTTTGGCAAGAGAAACTTTGGTGCATTTTTGGGCTGTGCTTGCGTTGGCTGAATACAATAAAACTGGCTGGGATCCTCAAAGGAAGCTGCCGACTTGATCTCCGGGGTCTCCAAATCCTCAGTGCTGGCACAACTGCTGTGGATGTTGGTGGACGTCCTGTTTGTTGTTTTTTCTTCCAGCGGGCAGTTGGACAGTGAAATTTCAGTTTTCCTTTTCTTGCTAGGTGGATCCCTGTAAACATTAAGAAATCGTTAGAAACCTGGTTGTGCTGCCGCAGAGTCTCCCCACTGCTCCCAATTCGAGAAAAGAATTTCAGGAAAATAAAAGTGTATTGTCCATTGCTTTCATAGTACGTGGGAATGACCTCAGGACACAGCGAGAAGAGCCACAGTCACAGGGGACAGTCAGGTAAAAGGCCTCTTAGCCCCCACCGGAAATGTGGGTGTGGGGGACATTTCAGAAAGGATCCTCCTTAGTTTCTTGGTTGGTGACAGGAGAAAAATGAACTTTCAGATTCGCAAGACTCTGTTAAAGTAACCTTACGATGAAGACGTTCATCTGGGTATGTTTCCTGTCTAGACTACCTCACAAGGTGGGCACCAATCTTGCAAGTCAGTCGTACAGGTGGTTCTTGACTTACGACTTCAACTGAATTTTATGTTGCTGAGACGATTAAGCTAATTCTGCCCCATTTTCAACCTTTCTCGTCACAGCTGTTAAGCGAATCGCTGCAGTTGTTAAGTTAGCAACATGGTTGTTGAGTGAATCTGGCTGCATTGACTTTGCTTGTCAAAAGGTGGCTTAAGGTTGCCAGGACACTGCAACCATTATAAAGATGAGCCAGTTGCGAAGCAGCTGACTTTTGATCGGGTGACCACGGGGACGCTGCAACAGTCATAAGTATGAAAAACAATCATCAGGTCACTTTTTTAACTGCTGTTCATTCAGTCACTAAATGGATGGTTTTAAGTTGAGGACTATCTGTACCTTTCTCCCCCATTACTTTCACAGTCCAAGAAACAGGGAGGATTCCTTTCTATTTATTTATTTTTATTTTTATTTTATTTCTATTTATATGCCACCCTTCTCTGAAGACTCAGGACGGCTTACAATATATTTATAGCAATTTGCCAAGGCCACATTCCTTTTACAGATAAATTCATTTTATCTGTCTTTCCGGCTGCCTCCTGAAGTCCTTTCCACATACCATTACAAACATTGCCTGAGGTTAGAGCCCACCGACAAAGAACAGAAGCACGAAAGACTCATTATAAAAGTCATTTCCAACCCATGACTCTTATTATCTTTAAAATGAAATGGTAAGGAGTTGAGATTAAACATTATGCAATGGATAAAGCACGAACTCATGCTTCTGTTCACACGAATTGGTAGAGAAATAATGCAATTCCTCCTACTCAAAAATGCGACTAGTTAATTGAACGAATAAACACGACATTTTATTCATTCAGTTTTATTTCTGTCTTTGATCATTTTATTATGATCTTTTTAACCGCCCATTTCATATCCAGTGACTCTGGGTGGCTTACCGCATTACATACTAATAATTTATGAAATGAACTGCAGACCAGTAACATTAATGTAATACAATGTTTGTGCTCTAATTCATGCAATGTTCAAAAGCCCAGGGTGCTAACTATTTGGATGAAATAAGCGATGGCCACATTTGCACTTCTAGGACATAGGAGAACAACACACAGCATTGTGCAGCATTAGAGAATTTAAAGATTTTGCTAGTGGCAGCCTATCTGATAAGGGATGCATAGATGTAAGACCAAGAAAAATACAAGCAGTTATCAGCAGTAATGAAACCAAGAGCAGAGCAGAGGAGCCGTTGCTGGCAATTGCCAACACCGAAACTCTCCCCTAACTTCCAACCCCTCCAGATTAATATGTGCATGTGCAGGAGATATTTGGAAAATGCTGCCATACCTGTGTTCAACTGGGATCTCATGTTGTGTCCGATAAATATGAGATAACAATGCTGTCCTACTAGCATAGGGACACCCACAGGTACACTGGAAAGTCTTGCCACAGTCCATAATATGGCGCTTCAAATCCCATATAGTGCCGTACGAATTGGTACATTTATCACATTTATGCTTCTTTTCAGCATGCATTTTCATGAAGTGCTGAAACAACCAAATGTTAGAGAAATTGTAGGGATGTGGAGAAGCAATTTAGAACCAATGAGATTATTAGTCACATCCTTTTTTTTTTTTAGCATTCTCAAACTATTAGATTTTTTTCAGTTTTAGACTGAAATCTTTGTAGATTCTACCTGGAATTGGTAAGTAGAGCTTACCAAGCAGATTCCCCAACTTTAATTAGGCCTATTTGCTAACAGGCATACTTATTTACTATAGATGGATCACTGTAATTCAGTGTTTATTTTGAATGATGCAGAACAGATACTTTAGGGTTTAACAGTTTTACACAAAATAATTAAAATAAAAGAACAAAATTCTGCTTGCCTTATTTAGGTTCAGGAAAACCAAAGAAAAAATTGTAACTTATTAAACGCAAAGTTCCCTCACTGCCACCCTGTAAGTTTAGATTTCAAAAGATGCTTCAGTTGAGAAAATTAACTTTCTGGACTATTTATGCCTCTGACGCTTGTTCATTTATTTGAATCAAGTTGTCTCTTATTTCACATGTTAATCCCACAGTAAGGACTTAATTTACAATTAGATCTTGCATTGACATGCAGATTTGTTATACTGTAAATATAACGCTTTCACATAAAAGCTGTAGTTCAGAAAAAAGTGCAGAACTCTTTGAGATGACATTTCACCCATTGTAATTTCCATTACTTTATCTTTAAATAATGTAGTTTTGTTCCATACCTGCCTTACAAGAGAAAACTGTGAAAACGGCCTTTCGGGTCCCCTAGGACAACCTTCAATTGGACAGCAGTAGTATTTCTGTGGCGTTTTCAAATCTTTCCTGATTGCAGGATATATTTTTCCATCCTGAAGTGGCACACATTATTGAAAAGAAACATGTTTTAGAATTAAGAAGAAGCTGGAAGGTAAACTAGATTTTGGGTTACAGGTAATCTTCGATTTACAACAGTTCATTTACTGACCTTTCAGTTACAACAGCACTGAAAAAAATGACTTATGACTGTTTTTTACACTTACGAAGAAGGAATTATTAACACTGTGCTTAAATCCCAACTTTCTCAAAGACAAGAGAAAGAAGAGGGGCTTGCAGTATAAATAAGGAAGCCTAATCTGCTAAATGTTCTGAGGATGCATCATCAGATTTAATTCTTCTGCTGTTGTTTGGAAACACATCATGTTACCACGAACTGTATGAACATTCAAGACACCACACCATCCTTTTGATCCATGCCCATCACAGTAGCTTTGTTAAGGGAAGCCTAAAATGTTTCAAACAAAATCAAAAAGCGAACAATAAGAAGAATTAATGGGACGGCCCAAAATAAATATGTTAGCAAGAAAAACCCCTGGAGGCAGTGTCAGAAATGTAATTCCCAAGTCAACAAAAGCTTTAATTTTTTTTTTTCAACTGTTGCACATTTTTGATTCTATTAATGCTCCGAAGCAGGATGAAGTAATTACAAACCAGGGAAAAAACCCCAAGATGTCCCATGTTACAATCCATTATTGTCCCAGTGGCATTCTTTAGCTGATTGAGACAGAGTTTGCAGTGACCCATGGCAGGTGTCAAGGTGTTCTCTAAGAGTTTACTGGAGGATGATGGAAGTCAGGCAGAGAAGCACTTGCTGGAGGTTCGATCCTTTTTATTTTTGTAAATAAAAACCTCAGCAGCTGGAATACCCCCTTTTATGCATCTTGTGACAACCAGTTTTTTGCATGGTGAAGGTGTCCTCCCAGGAAACTCTGGACCTGGAAAGCCAAAGGAGGAAAGATTCTCCCTGATAGATCACTGGAGAAACAGATTTCTGAAAGAAAGCCCCGGAAGGAGACCAAGACAACCTATCAGAGGCAAGGACAGTATCACCCAAAACAGCATTTCTTAAAGTGTGGTCCAAAGTCCACCTCAGGGATTGTCAAAATCAAAATTACTCGCGGCCCACGTTGAAACCACACAGGTAGTCTTCTACTTACAAGAGTCCATTTAGTGACCATTTGAAGTTACAACGGCTCTTAAAATGAGACCCATGACTGGTTTTCATACTGGAGCCTCTGCATGGGCACTTGAGCAAAATTCAGATACTTGGCAATGGGCTCATATTTATGATGGACCACCACCTGTCTGAAATGGTATAGGGCAGTGTTTTTCAACCTTGGCAGTTTGAAGATGCCTGGACTTCAACTCCCAGCAACACTGGCTGGGGAATTCTGGGAGTTGAAGTCCACGCATCTTCAAGCTGCCAAGGCTGAGGAACACTGGTATAGGGTGTCCTGCTTGAGCCGTGTGTGTGTGTGTGTGTGTGGATTAGAAGACCTCCAAGGTCCCTTCCAGCTCCGACTGATTGAACCTTCTGAGAAGCCAAGTGAATGGGGGAAGCCAGTTGTTAATAAATAACTGCAGCGATTCACTTAACAACCTCAGTGGCACAGCAGGGTAAGTGCTTGCACTTAGTGCCGGCTGCCTGCAATTAGTACGAGTTCTAATCTCACCAGGCTCCAGGTTGACTCAGCCTTCCATCCTACCGAGGAGGGTCAAATGAGGACCCAGATTG
>JANHFR010002639.1:105635-118469 GCA_032468015.1 Mimophis mahfalensis | reverse complement strand
TGTGTGTGTGTATTTATTTATTTATTTCAGAATATTAGTGGGTAATGAATATACCAAATGAATATATTTGAGAGAATATCAGTCATGGTCTTAAATTTGTATTTAACATATGGAACTGTGCTTCATAGTGCTCTTTAAAAATGAATATTAAAACAATTTTTAAAATATGTATACATATGGGTTCATGGTAAAGAGGTACAATGTTTCATATTTAAATAATATTAGATATCTTTAATCAAATTATAATGAAAATGAGAGGCAATCAAAAATCAGCAAAGGCTGTAGTTTATAAGTTAAACCTTCATGGATAAATAACGTACCTTGACCTGATGCAAAAAATGCAATGTATTAGTCACATTTCACTAGAGAAGTAATACCAGAGCTGAAGCACCATTACAAAAATATTTTCATAATTTTGAATATAAATTCTATCATTTTGCATGTATTTAATACATTTATTCTATTGGTATACTCAGTATTAAAATTATTTACTCAACCAGCATCAGCCTTAATTGTTATATATTGTAGAAAGAAACATGGTGAGAATAAATTTACAAGTGCGCTTTAACATAGTGTTTTCTTTCTTGCAGAAATTTCAAGTAACTATCACAACAGCAGTTTAATTAGAAGGCAGTGATTCAATAGTCTTCAATCATGCTTTCTATACAAAATAACACTATTCCTACATATGTTTTGTAGTGGCAAATCTAATACATTTGTGGCATGTCCTCTTTCAGGCTATTGGAATATACATTTTCAATGGAGAAAGAAATACTTGTAAATTTGATTGATTAGTCAGTTATTTAAGACTATTCTAATTTTCACCCTGTTTTAATTCGTAATGTCTGTTCGAAACAGAAATTCCATTCTTGAACAGCAGCTTTAACTTTATCATTGTGAATATGAATGAGTGGCAATATAAATTAAAATATTACTTTGAATGACACTTTTGTAATTGGAAAAGAAATAGGGGAATATTAATTACAAGATATGACTTTCTGATCAGTAAATTTTCCCCTCACTAGAAGTAACTTTTAGGTAAGTATACTTAGTTCTGAAAATGTTTGTATCATGTTATGAAAGTAGATACTGCAATATCAGCACACTAGTGATTCTGTATTTTAAATAGCCTATTTTTAATGTTGAAGAATGTACAATTTTGTTTTCACATATTAGATAAGGTAACCATTTGACAAGGTAACCATGTCAGTGCTGATTTCAAGTTATTTATTGATGCAACTGCTTGCAAATACAGTATCTTTAGCTTTCATATTGGATAATTTTAGGGGCATATTGATCATGATAAGCTGTCCTACAGTTGCTAATTAAATGCTACCATAGTTACACTCGGTTTTTCACTTTCTCCAGATTTCCTAATGTTGCCTCTAGGCCTGTTATGGAAACTTCTGGAGCAAGGAGAAGATTTTTAAAAAATTATGTTTTCTTTTTAAGGGAACCTCTAGTTTGTGGAATTCTGTTGTCTACAAATTTGTGGTCAATCCCTAAGATATTTTAAGTGTATACTTTAAAATGTGAATAAACTTTGACACTTATGCACGAGACACAGGTGGAAAAAATTGGGGGCAATTGAGTGTAACTGAAAATGTTAGTGATGACTAAAGTTAAGTTTGTGTGTACGCGTTTTGGATGTGTAGTAGTGCTTCATAATATTTAAATAAAACTTTTATAGCCTAAGCTCAGAAATAAATTTTTATTTTGCTGGCATGCTGAATGAAATTGTACCCTTTTTTTAAAATCAGTGAAGATAAGATCTACTTTAATATTAGTCACTGTGAAGGGCTTGATATCTTGTATTTCTTGACATTTATTTTCCTTGTCAATTACTGCACTTAATTCTTCCTCCTAAAAAATATGAAAGTACACTAACTGAAGATCTTGCTGTTTTCTGTAGTGTAGCCAGGAAAAACACTAGCAAGCTGTCTTCTTCAAAGTCACGTTTCTGGAAGATATTCCAGCAACCTGGATGCTTAAGCACATTCTTAAGAAAAACAAGCTCCATTTAATTAAGAAACTATTTGCTTATTCTCTTATTGACAAGTCTAACTTGCTTTTTATTCTGACTTTTCTTAATTGTAGACACTGGTCATACTGCATGTGTAGTGTAAGTATAGAAATATTATCCTAATAGCTAGAGTTAGGCTATAAGTGATTGAATAAATAAAAGCATTTGAGTCAATAAGTTGTCCATGGACTAAATTTGGCTCTTTCAGGATTGCAACTGAATTGCAATTGTGTGTCATCTGTTACAATAGTACAAAATGAGGTAGATAACATTCCCTCATGCTGGCTTAAATTGTAGCAATTTTATTAAGATTTATCATTTTCTTTTCTTGCCATGGATAATGAGGTTAAGAGGGAGACTTTTGTTTCTGTATATTGCATTGTTGCCTAAAGCTTGTAAATTGGATGGTTTGGAAATCCATATAAAGTATTATTAAAGTGGCTAATAAAACAGTCTTTATAGATGTAGTGAGTTAGTTTTTCTGTCGTTGGCTACTTGTCAATCTGAAACTTTGCTTTATCAGAACAGGTACTCTGATTTTCCCTCCACGTGGCAGTCCTTTGTCACCGAGTTGTCTTAAAGGGAGATGGGCAGCAAAGGAAAGAAGGGAAGGAAAACAAGAAGGAAGGAGGGAAGGAAGGAAGATTTAGAAAAGTGTTTTAGTGTAAACTCTTAGATTATAATGTATCACTGTTTACATAGTTATGCTAAGAGAACTGAATCATAGTAGGATCCTACATAGAATTCATTAGATAGTTGTCCTATTAATAAAAGTAGTAGTTGTCAGCCATTCATTTGTGATCCTCAGCCACTCTATGGATCAGCATTCCCCACACTCCTCTGTCTCTTACCACTTCCTTTTCATCTGCTATCGTCTTCCTGGTATCATCCTTTATAGGGTCCAGCCAATGGGCACTAGGGCAGCCCATTCTCATTTTTCCATTGATTGCGCACAGCATGATTCACTTTTTGAGCGAGTCAGTAAGTGATGTCAATAAATGAGTTTATAAAAGTAAAGCATTATAATTACTTGCTTATAGATTATATTAGTGTAGAATATATGGGCAATTCAGCAACTGAGCATTATCTAGTTTATATCCTGTAAGTATGGAGAAAGCTCAAATATTTGAAATTATATTTATCCCAAATAAGTAACACTTAGCTGTAAGATACATGCAAGGTCATAAATGTAATTGTTTTACAAACAGAAGGAATATCAGTGGTTGCCATAAAGAAGAGGGAGTCAAGCTATTCTCCAAAGCATCTGAGGGCAGGACAAGAAGCAATGGATGGAAACTAATCAAGGAGAGAAGCAACTTAGAACTAAGGAGAAATTTGCTGATGGTTAGAACAATTAATCAGTAGAACAACTTGGATCCAGAGGTTGTGAATGCTCCAATATTGTGTCTGAAATGGTATACGGTTTTCTGCCTGAGCAGGGGATTGGACTAGAAGACCTCCAAGATCCCTTCCAACTCTTCTATTCCCTATTCTATTCTATGGAAGACTGTACTTAGCATATAGGCAAGAGCAACAGAACTTTAGTTTTTACTTTATTTCCTCCTGTCTATCAAGCTGTCACGAAGAGAACTCCCAACGCAGCATTTTGTGAAACAATCTGGTTTAATGAAAGTCCCTCGTGCACACACTCGCAAAGAAACTGTTGTCTGATCAAAGTCAGCACTGGGAGCAGCCGCCTCCCAGCGCTGTATTTATACTAAATAACACATTCCACACCCTTTCCCAATGCCCACACGCCCTTCTAGTCCAATCCCGATCCCTCGGCACAGGGAATAGGCTAGGATTGCAAACAGCCGTCGAACTCGCTGGTAAAGCAGCCCCAAGCAGAATTAGCCAATCCAGTAACAGGCATCCCCAATACGTCAGCGGGGATTCCGCCCATCAGCTGGGGCGCGCAAATGTCGGCTTTGTTGCAATGCCGGAAACGCCGGAAACGGAGCCGCGTGTCAGCTGGCAACCCGGCGAGCAGTCTGTTGTTGGGACCATCAACAGCACTGACTTCTAACCACACATTCTAATTTAGAATGCTACATTCTTCCTATTTCTTGTTCCTAACCAGTTTGTTGGTCTTTATTATCCATTTAGTTCCTTTTGTCCTCTACCAACCTGAGAAGAAATGGGGACAATGTTACATTACAAAACATTTCATTCACCTAAACAATATGTGCAGCATTTAAATGAAAAAATTACACAAATTAATAAGAAACTGTTCCCTGCGCTGTGTGATCCCTTGCTAAATTTTTGCCCAAGTTGCAAATGCATTCTCTTTCTTTAATATTAACTTATTAAATCAAGTGTACCGATTACTTCCTGGAAGTACACTCATTTGAAGGCATGTGGTAAAGACAAGAAAACTGTCTTCCATCATACTGCCTGAAACATGCCAGGAAATAAGGTAGTCATCTGCGTTATGCTTCTGCCAGTGTATATTGCCATATCCTTGTGGTGCCACACAAACAGAGATACCGTATTTCTCTGTGATTAAGATATGGGAGTCATCCCTAGTACAAGTGTATTTACTCATCTAGTTGGAATACTGATATTGGCACAACTATATCTTAATATTGACTTCTACTACAGAATTGTAGTTTAAGTAATTAAGAATATATATTTTAAGGATATGTTTAAAGAAATAAAATGTGGAAAGTATTTTGTGGCCCACAGCATTGTCATAGTAAGGGAAGGCTTCTAGACAAAATTTGGAGAAAAATGATGAAGGCAGAAATTATTTTGAAAAGTTTAAGTTTATAGTTTAAGTAATATACCTTCCTGAAACTGAAATAATTTGTGAGTATATATGGGGAATAAAAGTATCTCTAGAGAAGTTGTTTAAAAATGAATTCTATCTACTGTAGGTTTTATGAATGTGTTAACATAATTAAAATTGCCCTGGATAATTTGCTACCTTTTAAATGTTCATTGTGAATTTTCTGCTATGGATTTGAGGAGGGGAGAGAGATTTAAAAATCTACTTGGCTTTAGAAGTAAATTTAGTTAAAATTGTTCATGTCTAAATTTAATGAATCTGACAAAATTCAGTTTTGATGCAGCATTTAAAACTTCTTGAGAAGAACAAACAAGTCATTTGAGGTGACTAAATGACAGTTTTATTTTGTTTATTTAATGTCATGTGAGTGAAGTTTCTCAAGCTTAATATTTGGGAAAAAATCTTTTATTGTAAAGAACAGTTAGTAAAATGTTGATAACATCTTTAACAAAATATTAGTGATAAAATACATGAAATAATTGTCGGAGAAAGGTTATTCCCATTTCTTATTGAGTATGAATGTCAGTACCCATGTTAAGCTTTCAGCTTTTCAGAACAAATGAAAAGGCATTTACTTAAAACTTGATAAAAGAAATGGAAGTATGCGTATCTTGATAAAGGTCTAATTGTGTAATGCAAAGTTTTTTTTTTAAAAAAAAAACACAGTCTGTATTTCAGAAAGGTGAGAAACTTTTGTTAATCTATTTTTACAAGTCTAATAGATGATTAATAATGAGTTTAATCATAATTCAATATATATCAGATGCCAAATCATTTATCCTTTCTTAGCTGTTTAAGGTACAAATTCCCAAAGTCCATATGTAAGTTAAATATCTCATAAATGCAGGAGCAAAACTGGAATACACAAGATTTTTCTAGACAAAGATTCTTAACCTCCAAAATGTTGGAGCCCACACTTTATAAAGGAATGAATTGAGACAAAACAAAAACTTAAATTTCATATAAATCATTTACAGGCAAGTGAAATTAGTTGTGGGGTTCCCCCCCAGGTGCATTAGGAAATCAAATTGTATAAGTTTCAGATAGCTGAGAAAGCATTTATAGATAGTTTGAGCTCTTTGGGATCTTAGATTGTGTTCCTTGGATTTAAAAAAAAGATTGAGAAATAAATGATAGCATAAAACAGCCTATATAATTATGGGTAGAATTTGTTGACAGTGAGTGAACAACAGCTGACAGAATTCAGCTAGAGTTAATTGATAGGATGAAAATAGAAAACAGAGGAGACAAAATACTGTAAGAGCTTATTTGGTTCAGGAGTTAGTGAAATAAAAGAACATTATAGGGTGTTGGTGGTGATAGAAGGGAATCTTTGTTTTGATTGAAACACTCTTGAGTTTATTACAGGAAATACCATGAGGCTGATCTTCATCAAAGCAAATGCTTCACTGGCCTTTAAATAAGGACACACTTGATAACTTTTCTAGTTCAGTAGATGGTCAAAGCAAGCAGCCTCTTGACTTTCAGTTGAGACTATTGTAAAACCTTACTTTTTTAGTTAAGGTGTTATATTGAGGCTTAGTACTCCAAAGATAAGGATCAAAATGGCTCCATACAGGTAGTCCTTGAGTTATGATGGCAAGAGGGACCAAAATTTCTGTAGCAGGGCTCCCGTGAAAAAATAGAGGAACAGTTTATGGGAATGTCTTTTAACTTTACCTGCTGACTTCCCCATTGACTTTACTTGTGGAAAGCCGGCATGGAAAGCTGTAAATGGCGATTGTGTAACCAGCTCACTGTGATACATTGCGAGCTGCATACCTAGGTTCCAGATAGCAATCACATGACTGTTGGACCACTGCAATGGCCACATTTTCATGAAGTGATCATAAGTCCCCCTTATTCAGCACTGTTGTAATTTTGAATGGTTGCTGAATATGCAGTTGTAACTCGAGTTCTATTTGTGAATCAAACTGATAGTGCATTGCATAGGTTTCTACCCTTTTGCGCACCTTCCAAATCTATAAAAATAGTAATCTTTTATATATTATTAGATTATTAGAGCAGATAATGGGCTAGATGATCTGGATTTACTGGGTTAAATGATTTATATCTGTGACCAGACACAAAGAAAAAGAAATCTATAGATATATCACAATATATAGCTTTGTTTGTCTTGATATTGCCCATATTTTCCTGCTTTAAATTTTTTACCTTGCACCAAAATTTTGTACATAAATACAAGAGTTCTCACCTTTGATGTAGCTAGTAACGAAGATAAAAGCCTGGGTGGTGCAGTTGTTAAGCAATTAGTACTTAGGACTTAACTGCCAGATGCCTGTAATTAAGGCAAGTTCGAGGTTCAAGGTTGACTCAGCCTTCCATCCTTCCAAGGTAGGTAAATTGAGGACCCAAGATTGTTGGGGACAATAAGCTGACCTTGTAAAAATGCCACTAATAAGCAGACATATACAAAGAATGAAGGCTATTGCTAAGCACATTGAATTGTGCTTCTAAAGATTGTAAGCTGTCCTGAATCTCTGGAAAAGGGCGGCATATAAATTGGAATTAAAAGAAAAAAGTGAGGACTGCTTCCCTTTCTCAGAGAAGATTGGCATCCACTCCGATGCACTGAAAACACAGGAGTAAAAAACGCATTTCTTATCATTAGGTTCTGCTAATATTCTAACCTTCAAGGAGGACCCAGTATAAATCCTGTCTCAGTTTTTTATGGCCCAAGTTAGGCTGAGCACAAACTTATGTCAGATTATTTAAAATACTGGGTGTGTCACTTTTTTTTCCTGTTATGTTTATATGTCTTTACCAAAAGAGAAGGAAAATATTGCGAATACTCATCTTTTTATTTTTATTTCTTAACCTGTAGTACCACAACTGAAAGATCTATCAGTTTCAGTGATAACCATTATATTGATTCTCTGACAAATAAAAGAGCATTCAAGTTGATCAATTGTTCACATCTCACTTTGGACAATGTAAATACACTTCATTATTCATGTGTTAACTTGTCTCTTGATTGAACAGAATTTGGCCTGCTGGAATCCTTCAAATCCTGAATGCCTCCTACTTGTTGTAAAGGAACTTGTACAACAGTATCACCAGTTTCAATGCAGCAGATTACGTGAGAGCTCTCGGCTCATGTTTGAATATCAAACATTACTTGAAGAACCTCAATATGGAGAGAACATGGAAATTTATGCTGGCAAAAAGAACAACTGGGTAAGAGTACAACAACAGAAGAGTACTGCTAGAGATTCCATAGTAACTAGTAACTATGGTAACTATAACCTGATTTGGAGGAGATGTTTGTCCTAGGTGTATATTTCTTAAAATAGATGTCCTTTTACCTTTGTTTCTCTTCTCCCTTCCTGCTGTTTAGCAATTTCATTCCATTACCTTGCTTGAATTTGTTACCTAGATAAACAGCTAACAGAGGGTGGGGCTGACATCATGGCGACATGACATGCCTCATGGGAAGCTCTGTGAGGACCATCGAAATTCTAGCTGCCAGGCGGTCCAAATGAACCTAAATCACCTTGGAGGGGCAATGAATGAAGAGAGTACACTCCGCTGATCTCAGGGCACCCACATTCTCCCTGATTGATCCGGAGAAGGCTCTCCAGCCTGGCAGTGGAGAAAGGTGGCCATTGTGAGCCACTCCAGAGCTGGGACAGCCACCGAAAGAGAGAAGATAGGAGAAAGTATGATTGATCTGGGTAAGAAATTTTAAATATTGAACTTTGGAAAGCAGCAGAAGGAAGAGCCCCCAGGGAGAAAGTGTATAAAGTGAAAGTGTGACTCAAAAGGGGAGGTGGAATAGGGTTTTTTTCTCCTGTTCTACCCCTAGAAGAAAAGCAGAGAGGAGAGCTTTAAGAGCCATTGTTGCAGCAGAAAATTGGCTAAAGGACTGAAGGAAAGAAATATACTTAGAAAACCAGACTGGACAAATCCTGATGTTTATTTGTTTTTCTTTTTTGCTCTGTGAACTCTCTTCATGGGTATAAAATAGCTGGTGGTTGAATTTTTAGACTTGGTGGGACACTTTGGACTATAACTTATGGCTTTGAAAAACCTTCCCCTCTGGATAAAATGGAATAGAGTTTGAAGAACCTGAAGCAAAGAAGGGGCTTAAAAACTGGCAGATACCTGGACTTGGATTATAATTTAAATGCTTACTCTTCCCCTGGATTATAATTGAACTACATTTTGTATTCTTGGTGGATTGTAAATATTGATATTTATTTTATAATGAAGAAAATAAAATCTGCATCATTGGCACCATCCTCCGCATCTTCAAGCCCAGCTGGCCAGTGGACCCTGGATGTTATGTTGCAACAAGAGAAGACCATGTTGCAAGCAGAAATGAAAACTATGATCCAAACTATGATGCAAACCCTCCATGAGGAGATGAAAAACATGAAGAAGAGAATAGGGAAAGTAGAAGAGAAAATAGAAGGGAAATTCGTAAAGTGGGAAAAAATAGAGAATTTTCAACAAGTGATGGAGAAGAATGAACAACGTGTGCAAGAAGTGGAAAAGAAGCTGAATTAACAGAGAAAAAAGTGGAAGTGCTGGATTATAGATTTACACAGGCAGATCAAAATAAAGAACAGTAATATTATTAGAGATGGATAGAGCAGATTATTACCTGAGGTTTTGGAATATGGAAGAAGAAAAGGGAGAAAACTTACTGGAGATAATGGCAGAATTATTGGCAGGGGTCTTGGAGGTGCCAAAAGAAAAAATTCTGGCTGAGATTGATGAAATGTTTAGAGTCCATGCTAGATACGCAATGAGAAATAAAGTTCCTGGAGAAGTTCATGTGAGCTTTACCAAGAAGGCAACAAAAATGGAGATCTTACAGAAAGTAAGAGATGAATCCTTAAAATATAAAGAGAAAGAAATAATAGTCTTAAAACAAATTCCAAGAAGGGTCAGAGAATTAAGAAAGAAATACCAGTTTCTGTTAAAATACTTAAAAAGAGAGTGAATTTTAGATGGCTGATATCAAAGGGTATTTTAGTTTCTTGGCAGGAGCAAAGATAAAGGCTAGATACAATCAGAGATATTCTATAATCAGTGTCTGAGACCACAGGAAGAAATGAGAATGGGAGAAAGAAGGGAGGATAGGCACCAAGAAGAACTCACAGGAGAGAGAGAGAGAGAGAGAGAGAGAGACAATAAAAAGAAGATTCTTGTATCTTCTTTTGGAGAGTTGGAGGAGCAAAACCAGAAGAAGCAAGGGAGATAAAAAGGACTAGAACAGCAAAACCCATCTATAACTAAGATCATGGAGGAAGAAATAAAGTTATGTCAATAACATAAACGGACTGAATTCGGCCATGAAAAGAAAGGACTTTTAGCAAATTAGAAAATTTAAAATTGGACATAACTTGTTTACAAGAAGTTCACATTAAAAGCAACACAACGAAGTATTGGAATACTCGAAAATTGGGAATTTATATACTTCTTTCGCAGAGCAAAGCAAGAGGAGTAACACTTTATATTAAGGAAACAATAAATGCTAAAACAAGTCTTTGCAGATGAGGAAGAGAGAATTTTAATGGTGGAGACAACAATGAACTGTAAACATGCTTCTAGTGCCAATATATGCACCAAATGATAATCAAGAAGAATTTTATGGGAAGTTACATAAGAAAATAATAGAATTAGAACATGAAAATGTATGTATTGTAGGAGACTTCAATGCAATTGTAGACACGAAACTGGACTATAAAACTAGAACAACAAATAAAAATGTTAGGAGAACGCTTCCAAAAGCTTTTTTTTTTTAAATGGTGGAAGAATTAGGTGTTCAAGATGGATGGTGAGAAAAACACTGAGAAAAATCAATATGCATTTTATTCAGATAGACATATATCTTGGTCTAGAATAAATATGGTGTGGATATTAGTAGAATTAATGCCCAATATACAAGAAATAAATATTGAAACAAGGACATGGGCAGATCACAGTCTGTTAAAAGTTACCTGGGAGGGACATAAAAAGAAATCAAGATGGACAATAAATCAATCAATATTAAAAGAAAAGGAATTTATTCAACTTATGGAGAGAGAAATAGAGTTCTTTTTTAAAGAGAACAGAATAGGAGAAACTTTGCTACAAAATGTATGGGACGCAGCCAAGCATACATAAGAGGATTAACTATAACGCATGTGTGAAAGAGAAATTAAAAGAAAAGACAAACCCAAAAGAAAATAGAAGAGGAATATAGAAAGTTAGAAATGGAACTACAAAAAAATCCACACACACCCCCCCCCCCATAAAAAAATCAAATGGAGTTTAAAAAGCACGAATTGCATCTAATACAAAAAGAAGAGTTAGCACAAAAAATCACAGGAGCTAAACAAAATTTCTTTGAAAACACAAATAAGGCAGGAAGATGGTTGGTGTACAGATTGAAAAAGGAGAAAGAAAAGAAATTGATTTATTAACTAATAGGCAACGAAGGGACTTTACATTATCAAAATGATGATAAAAAGAAAATAATCCAAAATTTCTATGAAAAGCTTTATGACCAAGAGATATTCTCAGAAGATAAAAGAAAACAATACCTAGAAAAAGCAGAATTACCTACAGTACCAGACACAGTTAAAATGATGCTAGAAGAAAGAATAACAATGATGGAATTAACAGAAGCAATCAAAAAACAAAAAAATGGCAAAACACCTGGTCCGGATGGACTACCAGCAGAGTTATACAAAACTTTACAAGATTTTTTAAGCAATCCAATGTTAGAAGTATTCAATAAATGTTTGGTGGAGGCAAAAGTACCAAATCCATGGATGGAAGCATATATTACTGTCATACCAAAAGAGGACTCAGATTTGCAATGGATAAGGAATGAATGGATTGAATTGAGGAAAGAAGATTATTGACTTGCAGTTGGGTTGGCATGCCTTCTTATGGTATGAGAAAAGTAAGATACATGGTTACTTTCAAAGACATTACATAAGAAACGCACTACTCTTAGAAAACAGCATTATTAAAAATACCACTTTAGCTTTTGACAGTGGAAGCTCTTATTCATCCAACTGTTATTAATTTGGGAAACGTTAGATATCAAGATATTTTGAATGAAAAGGGTGAGCTCAAAACTAAACAAGAATTAAATGAGCAAGGAATTGACATGGTTTGGTATTCACAACCGCAAATACAGCCTAAATACAAGAAAGATACAAAACTATATGGTTTTTATAATGAATTGACAGAATTGGACAAGATACTAACAGGAACAAATGAAAGATTGATACAAAAGTTGTATAGCTACTTATTGGGTATTAAGCTGGAAGAAGAACAGGTGAAAGAGACAATGATAATACAGGCGAAAAATTTTGGTAATACAATAGAATTAGATAAATGGCAGAAACTTTGGGATAGAAACTACAAACTAACAATATCCACTGCTTATAAAGAAAACTTGTACAAGATGTTTTATAGGTGATTCCTGATGTCGGCAAGACTGGCAAGGATGTTTAAAGATAAGTCAGCTAAATGTTGGAAATTGCACCAGACACCTCAATCTTATTACCATATGTGGTGGACATGTGTAGAAGCCAAAAAATGCTGGACAAAAATACATATGTGGTTGGAAAAAATGATACAACTGCATATTGACATGAAACCTGAAATATTCCTGTTGGGGATTTTACTGAAAATTTATAATAAAAAATGTATATTTGATTATTCATGTACTAACTGCAGCTAGAATTGTATTTGCACAAAACTGGAAAAGTGAAGAGATTCTCACGGAAGAGCAGATGATTAGGAAAATATTAGAATGTGCAGAGATGAATAGGCTAACACTTGCAATTAAAGAGAAGGAGCAAACAAAATATTATATGATACGGGAATAATTTTATTGATGGTTAGAGAACGGATATGGGAGTTAGAAATAAAAGTAGATCAGTGAAATATAGAAAACATGTTTTTTGGTTTTTTAAAAAAATCCCATTTATATTCCGCCCTTCTCCGGAGACTCAGGGTGGCTTACAATCTGTTTAAGCACAAATCAATGTGCTTA
>JANHFR010002638.1:44189-54345 GCA_032468015.1 Mimophis mahfalensis | reverse complement strand
CCATCACTCTGATACTAATACTTAAGTCAGAGTTGTTGTGTTTCATAGGAGGTATTTTTTGGCCCATCTACAGTTCTCCCCTGTTGAGTCACTCCAAGAGAGCAACAACTTTTTTTCCATCTTGGTATTTTGAATAAAACTATATAAAACTGGGATTTGGGATTGCTTCTTGATCTTCTGAACTCCAGGTCCTAGCTTTGTGTTTGTTGACTTTGAAGTAAGAGTGAGAAGCAGCTTCATATCTACCCCGTTCTTTGTGTTCTAACTTAAATGCCTCTGCGGTTATCTAAAACTCAGCTGAAATTAATGACACTCTGTGGCTTAACAAATGTTTCTGAAGTGCTGCTCGTGTTTTGCCAAGCATTTGGAAATAATTCCAAGTTCAGGGAAAGACAAAACAAGACTACTAAGATCTACCGCACACCTTGGAAGAGATATAAGGGCATTGTACCTTGTCTTATTCTTCTACTGTTATAGATAGCCCATCTCTGCAGAATTGCCATGCACCAAAGTTTCTAATTTCAAATCTAAACCAGAGGCATCCACCAGAAAGTTGCAGTCAAAAAAAACCAAGGTGGTTGCAGCAACCATGGATGACACACACACACACACACACACAAATGATTGTACAGTCCCAAGCTACAGTCTTGGTTTTTTTTTTTTAACCCCTCCCTCCTTCCCACTGCTTGGCAACCCTTCAAGTTAGCCATGGAGGGGTCTCTTCACATTACCATTTCCCCGTTGATTTTATTCAAGATATATTTTGTACAGCTTCCCTGTAACTGAAAAATTATTAAAGTGCAACAAGAGAAGTGCAAAAGATTAAATCAGTTTATATAAAGAGATGTCTTCAAATTGGAGTGGAATTTTTAAAAGCCTTCCTCCATAACATTCTTCAGGGGAATAATTTCAATCAGCACCTAAAAGTATGATAGTAGACACTGAGCTAATATGGGGTTGAGGGGTCTTCCAAAGAGAAGAGAGTCCCGGGAAAGTCCACCAACAAGTGCGTGCAACTTAACACTTTGTAAGAATTAACATACACATAATAAGACCTGCTTTGATAATCTCAGTGACAACTCTTGATTGTAACAATTGAAGCAACCTCAAAGATTGCCTATTGTTCAAAGCTTCATGTGCCCAGAGTATACACACAGTCTTATACACTCAGAATTGAAGCCAGTACCCACTGGATACTGTGGAAGATTCACATATTGCCTTCAGGCACAATATTTTGGGCTTGGTTTTGTTTATTGTTATGGGTAAGAAAACAGGCTTAACGTGATGTATAAATAAATTCAGTAACAGTATTCACTTATTCGCTTTATTTATTTTTTATTTTTTTAAAAAGAATCTTGAGTTTTGTTAGGGGAGGGGTGTCAAACTTGCATCATCACATGACATATTGGGACTTTTCCCCCCTTTGCTAAACCGAGTGGGGATGGGGCCAACACATGACACATCCATCCCACAGGCTGCAAGTTTGACACCCCCGTATTAGGGTATGCTGAGCCGTAATCCTTACTTTATAAACCATCACGATATGCTTCACACAACACACTAAACCACAAATAAATAAAGCACATTCTGCTTTAACATACTATGTGTTGAGTAAATCCTGCTAAATGAATATTCACTGGAAGATTTATTTGCTTCTATTGTAATCACTAATATTCGTCGCCCCATGATACTAATAATTTTTTGTGGGGGGTGACTTTTGTTCTACCTCATCAAAATCATTGACGGTTTTACCCTGTTAATTCTTATTAGAAGCAGGGCAAAAACAACCTAGCTGACTCAAATCTTTCGTTCTGTCACCACTTTCCTATTTTTATCAAATTTTTACACCACTACTTGATTTTCATTAACTGAGAAAAGCCGACAAAACAGCTGCCTGTCCTTTTCATGCACTTATATACAAGCATACTGCTCTACTTTCAGGAACAGATCAGGAAAGAAGTGATTTTCACTCTAGTCTAAATGGTTTTAGATATATCATTTCCCATTAAACAGAGGGCATAGCTATCCACTAATCCTTGAACCAGCAGGAAAGGGCATTGTAATAAAATTTGCTGCTTGGATTGTCAATCCCTATTTGGCCACAATAATGAAACTAGTGATAGGAATTGTCCATACTTTTAAAATGTAGGACAAATTAAGGACAGCAATTGATGGATTCCTCCATCTTTGTTTTCTCTCCTATTAAACATGGTCTATTGGTACAAAAGCAACCAACAATAACTTTTCTTAGGATTAAATGAGATGCAAGCAAGAGCAGGTGAGTGCTTGAAACTAAGTGTTTATCTACCTCAGGGGTCTTCAAACTTGACAGCTTTAAGACTTGTGGATTTCACCTCCCAGAATTCCTCCTCCAGTCATGTTAGCACAGGAATTCTGGGAGTTGAAGTCCACAAGCCTTAAACTTGTCAAGTTTGAAGACCCTTGATCTACCTGTTTAGGTGATCAACCAAGAGTAGCAAATGCAAAGGTGCTCAGTGTCCATGATTGAGCTACTTCAGATCACAACAGTTAACCCCAAATAGACCTGCGGGCAGGGGCAAAGGAGGATGAAATTGGAGGAAGAGAACATCAGTGATTCTGCTACATTCTTAACTAATGCTGGGGAAAAAAAGGTAAGTTTGGCAGCAAGTCTAATTCTGTCTTTGTAGCCAAGAGCATCCCGAAGCAGCCTGTGAATAGCTGTGGTACCAGAATGCACTAGGTAAAACATCATTCTCTCAAAGTAATAAAAACATAAAGCCTTTGTTGGTAGAAGCAGGGGTTTTTTTTTCCTGCAATGCACTCAGTGTGGTGCACATTTTGTTGTAATGCACTCAATGTGACAGTATGAGTGACATTCATTTGGCAGAATCCATTTGTCATTCCTGGCTACTGCACACAGCTAGTTCTCTCTTGAGGCAGTGTTTCAAAAGATCACTTGTTTATAAGATACTCTCACCAAACCTGGAAGCATTTTGGAAAGCACTGGTCAGGTATTATGTGATAAGATGCCTCTTGGAATCCAAGTGTCCATATGTCCTTTGACCAAACTAAAATGGCCAATCTCTGACCCTAAGCTATCAACTGCTGAAGAAGATCAAGTCCATAGCAATCTAAAGTGACCAATAGGAGTGAGAAACCTTTGATCCAAGTCTGTATCAACAAGAGCATAACTGATAATGCATTCTAGTTCCTTCCTATCAGCCAGAAAAATCGTATCAGGGGAAAGGGAAAATGCTATTTAAAAATTGAAACAGCTAAAGCTATTTAAAAATTGAAACAGCTAAAGATAAATAGTGTGAGTTTGTGCTGAATTAGACTGAATGAGAAAGTGTGACTCTAATCACAACTGAGATAATATTATTTAATTAGGCAATATTTACTAATGTAAATGGACATTTGGCTTTTCTTAAACTTTACATGGAAATGTTCTTTTTCATTTAAGGATAATTTGGCCATATCTATTGTTTATATTCACACACACACCCCAATCCATAATGTTTATATTTATACACGCACACACACCAAATCCATAATGAAATATTTATTTGAGACAAGTTTAACTCTAGATGATTCCATGGGCATCACTCCACAATCCTTTGGCAACAGCTTTGAAGTGGTTTTCTATTGCTCTAGTTTTTACACCATAAATATATAACTTTGTATCTTTTCTGTTAAGGAAAAAAAGGGGGGGACAATCTTTCTACCCGTGCATATGGAGATACTTAAAATCTTAATATCTATAGATGCCCTTCAGTTGAAAATCTAGAGTTCCTTTTTGCATTACTGATTTTCACTGGGTTGACATTCCAAGTTGCACTTAATATTAGCCCAATCACTGATGAAGAAATCTCCCATATTATTCCCCTCAAAAATAATTGCTTTAAAGGAGCAAGTCTCCCCTCCTAGAGAGTTCTCCTGATGGTTATTACAGGGTACTGCAGTACATCTTAATTCCTTATTTTACAGTTGTTTTCTAAATATTATTCTGTTAGTATCTCCTTCCTGTATTGTTGGAAGGGTCCTTGGAGGTCTTTTAGTCCGCTCCCTGCTCATGAGAAGAACTTACCATTTCTGACAAGTGATTGTCCCATCTCTTCTCAAAAGCCTCCATGTTCATGATGTTGCAAGCAGTCCATGGGAACAACTTGTGAAGAAAAGCTGCTGCACCTGTTGATTGTTCTCACTATCAGGAAATTTCTTGTTGGATTTCTCTTCGATTAGTTTCCATTCATTATTTCTTACCTTGCCTTCAGGTGCTTTGGAAAATAGTTTGTGGTAACTTACTAAGTGTTTATACCCAAATCTGGAAAAGCTCCAAGTTCATATTTCCAAACTGTAGGCTTATAGGAGGACATGATAGTGACCCTACTGTCCTTTTCCACAACCTTAACTTATATGGAGATGATTACATATATTCTGCCCAATATGATTGCATGCCAGATTGTTACAGCATGGATTAAATTATACAGGAATTAAATATAATTCATCCCTGCAGTACCATTCTCTGTTTCTTTATTGGCTTTTAATAATCATAAACACTTTGATAATTTGGCATGGTCTGATTTATTCCATGTTATATATAAAATATAAAATAGAAGCCTTCATTGCAATCCTGGAATGCCTTTCTACAACTCCCTGGCTATCTTCCAAATTAATGGATGCAATTCAATTCTTTTTGGCTCAGTAAAAGGGAACAGATAGTGTTATCTGCTCCAGGATTGGTATGGAGTTGGAGAGAAGCTGAGGGTTTGTCAACTGAAGCATAAATTGAATTTGTTTATGAAAGCATAGGTTTCTCACCAAGACAAGATTTATCTCACTTTTATATAACTATTTCTTTTCATAGGGCATTCAGGACTCTCTATTTCTAAAAATAATTTGTTTGTTTGTTAGCTACACCATGATCTTGCTCAAGGCATTTGAAGGCTAATGACCAAAAATTAGATTTTGGAGATCTCAAATATCTTCCAAAAGACCTATGCTAACCAGGATCCAGAAGATACATTTCATTGGAAAAGAAATAGATTGAAATATTCTGGCAGAAGCTGAGCTTATCCCTCCCCAGGGTATGAAGCTTTAATTAAAATAACAATCTTATTACTTTGTTTGTTTCCTCATTACCCGTGTTTCCATCAAATACCAATTCACGTCTTAGCATTTCTTCTAAAACTAGGCTAATCGGGAGAATTGCCTCAACATTCTGGCTCAGAGAAATATTTTTTAAATATTTTATTATACATTAAAAAATCAATAAAGTACATTTATACAGCAGTTTTCTACGTGTCTTCAACGATCTATAAGAAAATGAGGAAAGGGGGTCTTTTTTCCCCAAGGGCTGTATCTCTTATCTTTGATTTGATCGACTGAGGATTGTTTGATCAACTGAGGGTTTCACATTATGTTTTTAATCATTTAAAGAGGAGTAAAGTAGATTTGTGGCAAATATAAAATCTAATTTAGCTGTTCAGTAGATACATACTGATTGGCTTCACAGATTACATTAAGCCATAGTCTATTTATTACAAGTGGCTGGATTTACCCAATGCAGTAACAACTTGTGAATATAGCACTACCAAGTAGTTGACTATGTTTTGGTGAATTTGTTGTATGAATCCAACCTTTTTGATTTATAAATCATGGTTTATAGCTTAGTAGGCTTTGTGACCTAAGCCAATGGTTTTTAATTTAGGGCAATATATAAACATAATCAGCCACATAATCACACTATTTAATAACTTGACCTCTGGTCTACATTATGTTGTAATGTATTGTTCCATCTCAAACATACCTAGAAAATTTTAAAATGTATATAAACAAGCTCAGACAGCTATTCCTGTGGAATTGTTCTTATCCTAACATCTTATATTTTTTATCATTTTATTTTCCTGAATCTTACAGTGAAGCAATTACAGCCAATGGAATGTAAGGTGGTTTTTTTAATCACTTGTAATTTCTCCTTTCCTATTTATCAGCCTTCTATACTTCTGAGGTAGGTAAAATGACAACCCAAATTGTTGGGGGCAATATGCTGATTTTGTAAACCATTTAGAAAGGTCTGCAAAGCACTGTAAAGCAATATATAAGTCTACTGATATTGCTATCCCCTTCTCCTCCTCTTTCTTCTTCTTCTCTTATTCTTTAAAAATAGTCACTAAAATATACTAAATAAAAAAGAATTTATCTTTCCTGTAGAATGAGAAGTTGAAAAAAGTAACCCAGATGTAAGGAAAGGCAATCAGCTTCCATTTAGTTGTGAAGAAAAGATAGATATTCAGTCACCAGGATTAGGTTTGTAGGGTGAAGCCTTTTCTTTTTCAGAGTAGAATCTACTGAAGCTCCTCTATATTTATAGCTACCACTAAAGGATTTTATATCAGAGCTTACGAAAGGACTGAGCAGGAGACAAATCACATATACCTGACTGCCAGAATGAGATCTTCCGACTGATCCTCCTTTTCCTTTCATCCAGAATGATTACTTAAAACTCTCCAAATGAGTTGCCTTCACAGTAACACAGAATTACATCTGTCTATTATTCATTCCAGAAATAAAACTAGATGGAGCCACAAGCCACGACATGAAGCATAAATCCTTCCAAATAAATACTAATAAATTGCCAGACAGCGTATGAAAAATGACTGCACTAAATGCTATTTCTGAAATATATCTACCGGTAATGCAATGAAAGCTCAAACTCTTTTATATAACACAAAGTAGAAAAAAAGATTTAGTTACATTGAAACGAATTCCTACAATAATGGTAAATTATAACCAGTAATAAAATAGCACTAGTTGCAGCAACATCAAATTAATAGAAATCTGTGTATATGTTTTTTAATGTTATCTCTGCACTTATCAGCTTGCCCAAAGTGGAAACTATCAGACTGAAATAAGTTATGCCTGCATTTGAACTGTATTGCCATTTATACGCATTCAGGTTTTACAAATTCATTGCAAGTAATGGGGAAATAGATAAGAATACGGATAGAATTTTTCTTGTCAGAAGAGAAGCAAGAAGTGGTATAGATTTAATTTCATATCGCAATTTATGGCTGCCTTTTTTTTTTCATTTATATGTGACTTATTTTTCTTTTCCACTGAAGACTTTGTTGTATAAGTCATATTCCATATTTTCTAGGATTTGCTTTCCAATTTTCAAGGCTGCTGGCTAAAGGCCTGTTTGACAACAAAGGTTAAGAGATATGATTTGATTTTCCACCCCCCCATCCCCACAATCTTAAATTAGAACCAGATCTTTAAAGGGCAAATTGATAACATGAGAAGAGATGGGGCAGCATTGACATTTGTGGGAATAGCACAATCTTGAATTATTCTTCCACACATGACAATGTTTACATTTAAAGAATGATTCAAAGCTTATTAGTTCCCTTCATATGAGACTAGAGAAACTAGTGCTGCATAGTTTGTGACCAGAAACTCCAGACATTGGCACACTTTTTATCTATGGCCTACCAAGAGTTTAAAAAAGTAGCAGAGAGGATAGTATATCTGCAGGCAAGGTTTACACAATGACTTTACGTTGGTAGGTCACAAACTGTCTTAGCTGAAAGCAGGTTATTCCCTTAGCATGTCATTCTACTGATGTTTTGGCTGAATTCTGAGTTCTTAATAACCAGCTGAGAGGTCAAACCTCCTCTCCCACCCCACCAGACCGCCTTGGTTTGCAGATGAGGAGGCAATGAATGAGGACTAGTGGGTAATATTAAGTACTGGGGGAACAGAAGATACCAACCAGGGAGCCACATAACAAAATGGAGGACTGTTCTGAAAACAAGACCAGAATGGGAGAGGAGGAGAAACAGGATGGTTTCAGAAGCATAAGTCATTAAAAAAATCAGAATTCACTCTCTCTTTTCTAAATGATAAAAAGGGGATAATATTTTCATTATGTTTCACTATTGAGGAAGTTAACAGAGGTCCTCTCCTGGAGGTCCTCTCCTGCATACACTGCCATTAAACCCCACGGTTTTGTCAACTAGTCCAAGAACTCCAAGCATGTTTTATAGGGAAAGTGGTCTTGAACTTGGATTACTCGAGTCAGAAGCCCTAAATCTCTGGAGTCTCATGCTGGTGAAAACAGATGTCCTAGAGTTGTTAGGTTTGGAGAAACATTACTTTGAAGTTACATAACAAGTTTCTAGTTATGGGGCAGTATCTACCATCTGTAGGCAGATACTGTCCCATAAGACATCTAAGCAGACTTATGGGGGCTTCCAGCTCTCTTCAATTTTTCAGCACACTGGCTTGCCTCCATCACTTGTAACTTCTCGTGATCTCAGCTTCTACCTGCGTTTTTCTAATCTCTTTTGCTCACCTGTTCACTTCTCACTGCCTGTCAGTCACCCATCAGCTTATCTCCCCAATGCTTTTGCAACTGTCTTCCTTTGCTTACTAATGTTTGGGAGCAGCTAAGAATCAATGAGCTACAGTTCATAATCTGATCCAACATGTTGCTGCCCCTTGTCCTTGCCTGAGGTAGTAGTCTCATTCTTTCTAGCACTCAGACTGGCTATTCATTCAGATCTTGTAACTTCTGCATCGCTAGGAGAGCAATCTAAAGTGGCAAAACCCTGTGACAGTGTCAAGAAAAAGTGGCTTGAAATGTTAGCTAGAACACTGAAATACTTAACATATACACCTCTAATTACACGGTCTTGTCCCTGGCTAAATCTGAAAACAAGGCTGATTTTCTGCTTGCTTGCTTGCTTGCTTTGACAGGTTTCTACAGCTTCCTGGCCTGTGCTTCCTCTGAAGCTAATTTTATATTCTCTTTTAGGGAAAGGGCTGATGAGTAGCAGGCCCACATGCTTTTCTGCACAGGACACTGTTTGGGTGAATTCCTGGGGTTTCTCTGAGATGCTTCAGATGGACCCTATGGGAACCAGCTGAAATAAATGCCCTCTGCCATCTGGGTATGAAGCAATAGGATCCCTGATTCTGGAGGCTAGGTGGACAGAGGCAACTGAGTCCCAACAGTATTAGCTACCCCATGTAAGAGATAGCATCATGAAATATTTTTTTCATAATGAAGAAGAATATGTGTGTCCCAGGATAATGTTGCAGGTTCCAATCTGGGTCAGTGACTGGGACCAGAGGTTTTGTTTCCAAGCTTGCAGATTCCATCTTCACAGGGAACTTCTCTCTAGAGAAGATGGTCTCCAGCATGAGTCCAGAAGCTTGGAAGACAAAATCTCTGGTCCCGGTCACCAGCCCAGACTGGATCCTCCAAATCATTTTTTGCTCTAAGGTTGAAGCCTGCAATCTAATACTTCTGAAAGTGAAGGAGACACATCATGTAAGAAATGAGCCCAAGTAATGTAGGAAGAATTGGGGAGCAGAAAGGAAATACAGATAAATACAGGGGCATTTGCACGGGTTCGCCTTGTGCGCCAGTTGCGCCCCTTCCTGGACCGAGATGCCCTATCCACAGTCACTCATGCACTCATCACCTCCCGCCTTGACTACTGCAATGCCCTCTACATGGGGCTGCCCTTGAGGAGCACTCAGAGGCTCCAGCTGGTATACAATGTGGCCGTGTGGGTGGTGCTGGGAGTGTCACAATACTCCCATGTCACCCCCCCTTCTGCATGAGCTGCATTGGTTCCCGGTTGTCTTCCGTGTATGCTTCAAGGTGCTGGTCATCACCTAAAAAGCCCTATATGGCATAGGCCCAGAGTACTTGTGGGAACACCTTCTGCCAGGAACAGCCTCCCATCACCCTGCGTGCTCTCAAAGAGTGGGCCTCCTCAGGGTGCCGTCAACCAAACAATGTCGGCTGGCGACCCCCAGAGGGACAGCCATCTCTGTGGGCACGCTGACCCTCTGGAACGAGCTGCCTTTTGAGCTCCAGACGGCCCCCGACCTCTGGTCCTTCTGCCGCGACCTGAAGACCTGGTTATTTCAGCAGGCCGGTCTGGACTGACTTTGGGTTTTAAATTAGGTTTTAATTGCCTTTGTTGTTTTTAGTTATTTAATTATGTAAGATTTATTGAATTAGTGTTTAATTCTCTTTTAAATTTTGTACTTTGATGTTTTTTAATTGTTGTTGTGAGCCGCCCTGAGTCCTTTGGGAGAAGGGCAGCATATAAATTTCAATAAATCTTAAATCGGCATTTATTCATTTCCATAATCA
>JANHFR010002638.1:25498-35562 GCA_032468015.1 Mimophis mahfalensis | reverse complement strand
TGCCCTGTAAACCGCCCTGAGTCCCTAGGGAGAAGGGCGGTATAAAAATCTAATAAATAAATAAAATAAAATAAATATGAGAAAATTGTTCTGTTTTTTATACCATCAATTGTATGTCTCATATTTCCTTTTTACTCTCCCAAAAGATATGTTTGACTTCTCTATTCGTAAGCAAGAAAAAACCTGCCATGTGTATGAACTTCTCTAGCCACATTTTGGGGATGAGGCCAGTTTCTCTTCTGGGTGTTCCTCTATGTGAATATGTTATTACTTGAATGAATTGGCTTGAACAGACACCTCAGAGAAGGCTTCCTGCCAAACTCCAAAGGAAAATAAGCCTGATTTTACCCATTTTCAAAAGCAAAACTTTACTTCCTGATCCCTACAGTTTCCAGTACTGATCCAAAGGCAATCACCATGACTTCGCCTAGAGTTGCAATTACAGTGCTTAAAATGGCTCAGCTGAGTTATCATATCAGTGCAGGCTTCCCATTCTAGGCAAACAGATGCTGGGGATTTGTCATACAAATTAATCCTTGGCTAGCACTGTAATACACAAGACAAGAATTTTATTACAGTTGGCAATTCTTTGGAGTTGTGAATTCTCCACATACATTTCTCCCTTTAATTGTGCAGCTGGCTGTAAAAAAAAATTATTTCATTTTAATAATTTGAATCAGGCAGAATTCAAGTTATTCATATCTCCAGTGAAAACCTGGGGGAGAACTAGAATTGTAAAAGAAAAGAAAAATACCAAGAAGGAGAAGACCTTTTTGATACAGTCTCCCACTGTCAATACAGGAAATCCTCAACATACAACCATTCATTCAGTGACCTTTCCAATGACACGGAACAAGGGGAACTTACTCCAGGAAGACTAAAGGAATAAAAGGAGGTTGAAATGTATTCGTAGCTCAGGTTGGTAGTTGGGCTGTTGGGCTGAGCTCTGAGCTTGGCAATTTGGTTGCTAACATTTCAAAGAGCACTGACAACGTCTCCTCGAATGGCAGCAAAACATTTGCCATCAAATTGCGAAGCTCACTTTCTAGACCAGAAATTTTAAGACACATGACCAGCTGATGGCAGGAAGCCTCAATGATATACACTCAATGGCAGTGTATAACATTTGACAACAATGATCTAGTTATCCTGCATCTGCAGTTTTTTGTAAGTTATCAGTCTTCCTTCACTGTGGTCTCTGTTTTGACTATCCTGATAGCAAAGACAGCCCTTCTGAGATTGACGTCTGTGCCTGAAGAAGAGCTGGTGAGAACTAGATAGTACAAACTGGGGAGATCCTCAGTGGTGCAACCCCTGAAAGCAGAACTGGACATAGTCACTTCAGAGAGAAGCTCAAGACTGCTGGTACTAGAAGTGCTTGAAATTTTGTTCACGAGTGACTACTGCACGTACTTCATTGGGGGGCAGGGGAGAAAGAATTCATTTATGCCAATCCAAAGACAAAAAATACTTCATTTATGCCAATCCAAAGGAAGACTTTAGGTCTCCACAATACTCTTAAAAACATAGCCTACAATAATACAACAACTTGTCTTAAAAAGTAACTTTAAGGAGTTTTGGATAACAATTAGGAAAAGATTAAATAAAATAAAACAAAGAACAAGACAAACAGCTCTTGGACGAAAGTGTTAATGTTGCCATGGCCAGCAGGAAATTCAAGTGCTATAGGGCTCCCAATAAACAAATATGTGAATTCTAGAACAGGGGTGTCAAACTCACAAGTTGTCATCAGGTGATGGATCGCAACTTTCCCCCACTTTGCTAAACCTGGGGTGAGCATGGCCAGTGCGTGATGCATCCGGCCTGTGGGTCCCACTTGTGACAGCCCTGTTCTAGAAGGTGGCAAATAAAGATCAGCACTGGTTGATAACTCATATACATTAATCATCTGATAAATGTGTTTAGAATGGTAGCTTTTGTTTTTTTTCTTAATAACTGGTTATAATATTCTCAGAGCAATATAATCATGTGGTATAATGCTTCTATCCTAATACTATATGAGGATTAGCACAAAAATCAGGGTAAACAGATCTAGGCCAAATTGAGGTCAAATTCTTGTTTCAGATGACCTAATTTTCACCAACATAATCCTGAAATTTCCTAAAGAATAGTGCCATATGTTGATCAAGCCATGCAAATTTGTTTATCATTTGTGCTGTCTAATAGCATTATTTGAGCCGGATGGAGGGATGGGAAGTTCGCACCTGTTTCATAGAATTAATGGAAGCTATTTTAAAATAAAAAATATTAACACTGAAAATGGAAAGCTCAATATAAATCAGTTGCCAGGTAATTTCCTATCAATTTTCCCTTTCCAGTTTGTTTTGTTGGGGTAATTAATCAACTGCTTGCTCATTTTTTATGATCAGTTCAGCATTAAACAAGGTGATTATTATGCCTAAAATTCCTTTAAAAAGTAAATATCTGCTACAAGAATTCAATCACAGCTAGGTACATATTTTCAATGTCAGACATACTTTTTGGAATCTGCTATCTATTAGTGTTCTGAATGATCTATGATCTCCACTCTTAAGAAGGAGTGGAGCTCATTCAGAACACTAATAGATAGCAGATTACAGATAAAATTCTTTATGTATGAGAACAGACTAGACTAGACTAGACTAGACTAGACTAGAATAGACTAGAATAGAATAGAATAGAATAGAATAACATTATTGCCATTTTTAATGTACACTAATCGGCGTACATTAAAATGAAATAAATAAAATGAGCACCAGGGACTTTAGTGTATTTTTACTTTTTTGCTAAGTTAGTTTAAAACTTGTTAAAATTTATTGTTTGAAATGCAGTCCATCTAAAACAAATACAGCTTTCTCCATAGATATATATAAAAATAGGTTCCTTCATATTTCTCAAGCAAAATACTGTATAATTTTTATTACTGGTTTTCAGCTTAAAAATATTTATCTATAATGCCTGCTTAGCACAACCTTTTAAGGGCTGTTTTGGGATAATCTGTTCTACTCAGACTAACATTTTGCATTTGTTGCTGTAGATAGGTTGAAAAGATTAAACCTTTTCAACATTAGACTGTTGCTATACTTCCAAAACCAAATGTTTTGCATTCAAAAAGTAGAAAAATAATACTGAATGTTCTCTTTTTCAAGTACATATTAGAAGCATTAATACAGTGCAGGGTGGTGCAGCTGTGAGTAAATTATTTTATACCTAGAGGCTTGCTTTCAGGTAAACAAGCAGAGATTTGCATGTTTGCAAGAAACAGCTTAAAAAGTAGAGGTTTGGGTTTTTTTAAAAAAAAATATGGAATTATAAAATTCTAATTGTGTAGCTCTGTTTCTTCCAAAGATCAATACTATTCCAAGTTCTTCATGTACCTAATGCTATTCAGACAAGGCATGGTGGCTGGGGGAGTCTTTCTTAATGTGCTTGCTGAGGCTGTGGAGGTCATTTCACAAGATCTACCACTGCCCCTACAGAAAAGATGCATGGCTTCTCCATTTGTACTTCCCACAGAAGAATAGTAACAGAAAACCATAATTCATTAGTGCTTTCTCTCTCAGCACTTCCACAAACTATGTAAAGACATTTTCAGGTTGTGTTTCTTCGATAGAGACTGATATCCTCATTAGACATATATGTTTTGGATCCTTTTGTGGAGCATTAAGTTTATTAAAAATGTCACATATAAAAGGTTAGCTTCCACTGTATCATTCCCCTGGACTATCTAGCATTTTGCTATCTCCCAGACAGCAGTTTTCCAGCGACTGAACCTGCAGACATTAGTTATCCTTGACTGAACCAGCAGGATGTGCTAAATGCCCTCCCTGTATGAGGAAGCAGGAGAACTGAGAAAACAGATACATTATATATCCGCTAAACTAGGGCAAAAATCACAGTACAGTGGGTAACAAACAAACACACACACACACACACACAAAAGAAGCAAAAAGAAAAAAAAATCCAGTCAATCCGAAGAGAGCTGGAAGGGATCTTGGAGGTCTTCTAGTCCAACCCCCTGCTCGAGCAGGAGACCCTGTACCATTCCAGATAGGTGGCTGTCCAGCCTCTTCCTAAAAATCTCTTAGTGGTGAAGCATCCACAATTTTTGGAGGCAAGCTGTTACACTGGTCAACTGTCCTCACTGTTAGGAAGTTTCTCCTTGATTCCAGGTTGATTCACTCCTTGATAGCTTCTTTTCCTGCCCTCTGGTGCTTTAGAAAATAGGTTGACACCCCCACCCCCCTCCTCTTTGTGGCAACCTCTCATATACTGGAATATTGCTATCAAATAAAATAAAATAAATTAATTAATTAATCATGCACCTCCCCCCCCCTCAGGTCCTTCTTTCCTCTAGACTGGCTAAATCTAAATCCTGCAACTGTTCTTCCTGTGTCTTAGTCTCCAAGCCTTTAATCTTCTTCGTTGCTCTTCTTTGCACTTTTTCCAGTCTCAACTCAATACATTGTTATGTATTGTATTTGGTATACATAGTTTCAGTTGAAGTTCTCAGTCTGGTCCTCTTTTGGAGCAGGAAAATACTTTATCCTGATTGGTTGTTCCCTATAAAAAGAGCTCTATCAGCCAGGGTTAGAGTTACAGTTGCCTTTTGCTTTACAGGCAGTATTAAATATAGAGCTGTTAGAAGTCACTCTGGCCTAGCTTTCATTCTTCACGTAGAACATAACAGTGGTGACCAAACCTGAATGCAGTATTCCAAGTGCGGCCTTACTAAGGCTTTATAAAATAGTACTAATACTTCATGTGGTTTTGTTCTAAGTTCTGTTTATACAACCAAGGATTGTATTAGCTTTTTTTGGCTGCTGCTACACACTGCTGGCTCATATTTAAATGATTGTCCATTAGGACTCTAAGGTCTCTCTCGCAGTTACTGTTTTTGAGCCAGGTTTCACCTAATCTGTATTTGTACTGTTGGTTTTTCCTGCCCAGATCTAAAACCTAACTTTTCTGTACATTAAATTTCATTTTGTTGGATAGGACCCATTGTTCAAGTCTGTCAATATCTTTTTGGATCCTGAGCTTGACTTCTGGAGTGTTGGCTATTCCTGCCAACTTAGTATCATCTGCAAATTTGATGACTTCCCCTTCTATTCCCTCATCTAAGCCTTTTATGAAAATATTGAAGAGTACTGGGCCTAAGATGGAACCTTGTGGTATCCCACTACTTACTTCCCTCCATGTAGATGTAGTACCATTAAGGACAACTCATTGATTATGTTGTCAGCCAATAATAAATCCATCTGGTGGTGATGCTATCTAGCCCATATTTTTCTAGCTTACCAAGAAGTAGGTTGTGATCGAATGCCTTGCTGAAGTCTAAGTATACTCTGTCCACAGCATTTCTCTGGTCTACTAATTTAGTCACTTTGTCAAAGAATGAAATAAGATTAGTTTGCCATGATCTGTTTTTTAAAAACCCATGCTGGTTTTTAATTTTTAATTTAATTTTTAACTGCCCTTTGTTATTAATTTAAGGCCTACTCAGAACAAGATAAATTGGTTTAGGTAAATCATGCTCCATAATCTTCTATTTGGATTATTGCAATGCCTTGTAGCTGCTGCTTTTGGAAAAGGTCCAGAAAAGCTGGTTTGGGTGAAACAAAACTGCGAGTTGAGAAAATAGATCTGGACATTTCAGTCTAATAATACACATACTTTGTCAGGTAGCAGCCTGTTTCCAGACCTAATTCAAAATACCGATTTTAAAATATCAATTTCTGAACGGCTTAGATCAGTTATTAAGGGAATATGGGAAGCTCTTTTATACTGATCCAGGCTGTTGGTCTACTTGATCCCTATGTCCAGGATTTCAGAGGAGAAACCTTCCGAGCTACACCTGGAAAGCTATGGATGAAACCCAGCACTCAAAAAGATGTGCTCTGAAAAATAGGTAGTGGGGTTTTTTTATATTGCTTCTCTCTGCTCAAAAAGATTTGCTTGCAACTTCATTTCACTCTTTTCCTACAGCAGTACAGTTCTTTTTTTATTTTCCCAGTCATTTGAACATCTGCATTTTTTATCTAGAAATCTGTTTATATCTTGGTTATGTTTCTTTACTTGCTGTGGTACTTTTTGATGCTATTTTTATGACCCATCCAGAGAACATTATTATTGGTTTATAAAAACATTTAAAATTGAGAAAATAAGTTCTGTATATGGAATATTGAAAGTCAGAACAGGAGAGTCTAATAATGTTTTTCCATTCCAATTTTTGATTTAGGTAGAAATAATGATTCACTCATCCAGATTAAGACACAAGCAAACCCACTACAGAAAAGCTTGAAAGGGATGCTGGATTCTTTCCAAACTAGTGGCTTCTTTTAATGACTGTTCTAAGGATTTCTGGAAGTCATTGGAGAGATTTAGCTTGGAGGTTTAAGGACAATTATATTTAAATTTAAGAAAATAAATCCTGTATTTGATCCAAATAGATTGAAAGGAGAGGAAATAAAAAAGAACCAAATAGTGACACTTCATGACCCTCAAAAAGTATTAAAACAAATAAGAGGATATGAGGAAAAAATAAGATCCTGGCAAAATTCAACATGAGCTTAATGAACAAGATGTCAAATCAGCTTAAGTGTCTTTTATGATGAAGTAACTGAACCTCTTAAACACGTTAAGTGAAAGGTATAGTATTCACTCATAAGTCATTACATTCTGCCCTGCATAGCTTACTCCCCTACGAATGACCTTCTCTTCTTCTGCAGAGATACCCAAAGTAATTTGATGTTTCATTCTACAAAACTGAAATAGCATTCTTCAACCTTGTGTCTTCCAGATGTGTTGAATGTCAGTCAAAACCCCAAACAACAAGTGGAAAGACACAGATAGCTTCATCTAATAAGACTGGTGGGTGCCACTTGGAGAAGGCAGAGTGGAAGATTCCGCTATTATTTTTTTCTCATTTTAGACAGTGAAGTCTCTATCTGCTTCAGGCCTTCATTTTCACCTGCTTGAATATGCACAGGATGATCTTCCAATCACTAAGTGGCAGAAGGTCTCTTAGAATAGTTGGTCAGGTGTTAAAAGAATAGCCACAGTTTTATCAATGAGCTGGATGAGGAACTTGAGTTATTAATTCTAATTTTGTGAATGAAACAACCTTGAAAAGAAAGAAAATATTTTAGAGATCTAGGTAAGTGAGCTGAAATGAGTGGGATGAAGTTTTAAAGGAAGAAAATTTAAAGTTATGCATCTGATGGGAAAAATGAAAGGCACATGTGTAGGATGGGGATCTGAATATCTTTAATAACCATCAGCTCAAATTTATAGGAATCAGCAGCACAAAGCCAATGTGATGTTGATGTTACCAAGCTAAAAACAGGGAGACTATGAGTTCCAGTTCTGCTTTAGGCACAAAGCCAGCTGGGTGATCTCAGGCTGGTCATTCTCTCTCTCATTCTCTCTCTCTCTCTTTCTCTCCCTCTCTCTCTCTCTCTCTCTCTCTCTCTCTCTCTCTCTCTCTCTCTCTCTCACACACACACACACACACACACACACACACACACCCCTTCTCCCCTGTGCCCTAGAAAGTAGGCAAGGTCAAACCACTTTCAAAGAACATTGCCAATGAACCCCAGGGACTTGCCAGGCCATTGCTAAGAGACAAGATTTATTTCTTCTTTTTTGCTTGTATTGATGGTCCAACTCAAAAGAAATCAGTGTACCACTCTGGACATGATTGGACATAATATTAGCGCTCTGGGGGTAAGATCCCATTTGGAATATTATGTCCAGTCATGGACACTACAGTTTTAAAGGGACAGTGGCAATTTTTTCAGAGGAAGGCTAGCAAGCTGGTACAGAGTTTGTAAATCATGGCCTATAAGGAACAATTAAAAGATCTTGGTATGTTTGACCTACAAAAGAGAGATGAATGAGAAGAGATGAATTGTCTTACCACTTTAAGGAGAATGGACATTTTCTATAGTATTGTTCCACAGACAGATGATTTATTCTCCCTACCCCCAAATGACAGAAACATAACTACTGGGTTAAAACTATAAGGTTCCTCCTAAACATCAGGAGGAAGTTTCCTATCTGTACAAGCTGTCAGCTAGTGAAATAATCTGTCATATGAAATGCCTTTTTTTAAAATACATTTAGTACATCAAGTGGCCAAAGCTCACTTGTTCTCTTCTCTTCCCAGTCTGGAATCACCAATTCTCATCTTCAGAAATGAGATTAGATTTTTCCCTTTGCAGATGGAACACTCAAGTAGTTAATATAACTTTATGGCACCGTAGGCAGCAAAGCCATGGAGCTGATCAGTCAATTATTGTTGCCATTTTTTCCCAAAGTAATTGTGCACTCATGTGTAGCCTTGAATATGCATGTCTACCCTTATTAGCACAAAAATATTAGAAAAGCAGAGTGGTTTCCTAGAAATAATTCACCTGCGGCTGCATAGGGACAACATAGGGCAGATGTGGTTGTTTGCTTTCACCCAGCTTACTTATTCCCATGTAACATGAACAGTAAACTGCAACTGATGATAAATAGACAACTTATGTAGTGGTTAAATATATGGGAAGCAAACCAAATATAGCAGGTATTTGAGCCATTGATTCGGCTTTGGGTTCAATCAGAGTAACCATGTGCAGCCTATGTATTCTGAAATGCTTGATATGATTCATTCATGCAATTCTCTTCCTTGCTTAGTGATTGCAGATATCATTATAATGGCCAATTAGGACATGTAAACCTGAAGAGAGGCCATCAACAATGAAGGGAAAAGGGGAAACAGGGAATCAACAACCAGTAGGGAAATCAAACTAGGTTTAAATCTATTATTCTGAGTGATCCACTCAGTGTGCAAGCTGAGTGTGCAAGCCATCCAAACTGAGTGTGCAAGCCAACTGAGTGTGCAAGCCATCCAAATCTGGCTTGCACATATTTCCTTAAAGCGATGCACATTAAAGAGCCTAGGGAATCTTGTGTTTTGTTTTTCATTTCATACATATTATGAACTAGGACTTGCTCTCTGGACGAGGCTCTGGAGGAGGCTATTCTGGGAAAGGTAAAAAGAGGCTGATCAGCAGCAAGGTGGATGGACTCAGTTACAGTGATGATAATTATACCACCAAAGACCTGAAAAACCAGGTTAGAGATATATATCATGGAGAAAGAATCATCTGTGTAGTTACTAACCTCAACTGGTTGGCACATAATCAATCACCCTGTAATCTCTAGATTGGGGGCAGTTGCTTCCAAATACCAATTGTATGGAAACAATATGGGAAGAAAGGTACATTTCCTTCTCCTGTTTGAAAGGTAACACAGGCATCTGGTTGGCTACTGTGAACAACAAAATACTAGAGTAAATAGGTCTTGCTTTCAGATAGCACAAAACTGCTACTACTATGAATGCTTTGGTTGCTCTGGTGGACGATCAACACCAGAAATTAAATCGGCTACATAATCCTGCTAGTTCTCTTTGAGGCTTTCTCAATATCCTTCTGTGCCTCTGAGGCACTGATTTGCAGTGATTCTAATCCTTCCTATTGAAATATTTTTGCAGGGATGCGCAAAAGAACTATACTTAATGCTTAGATCATGGGGCATTGGGATTTTCTTTTCTTATCTTTTGCTAATATCCTCATGAAATGAAAAGAAAGACTGTGGGTGACATAATAGCACCATTCCAATATCTAAGGAGCTGCCACAAAGAAGAGGGAATCAACCTATTCTCCAGAGCACCTGGAAGTAGGACAAGAAGCAATGGGTGGGACCTAATCAAGGAGAGAACCAACCTAGAACTAATTTCCTGACAGTTTCCTGACAGTTAGAACAGTTAATCAGTAGAACAGCTTGCCTCCAGAAGTTGTAGGTGCTCCAACACTAGAGATTTTCAAGAAGAGATTGGACAACCTTTTGTCTCAAATGGTTCTCCCTACTCCCAATAATGAGTTGGATGACTAAAAGTAAGCTTAAATTCTTTCTATGAAAATTTTATTTATTTATTTTTTTATTTTAATCCCATTTATATGCTGCCCTTCTCCGGAGACTCAGGGCGGCTTACAATCTGTTTAAGCACAAAT
>JANHFR010002634.1:85860-96556 GCA_032468015.1 Mimophis mahfalensis | reverse complement strand
ACGGAGATGAGCACCACCCCCTAGAGTCGGGAACGACTAGCACATATGTGCGAGGGGAACCTTTACCTTTACCTTATGTTTGCAAGCAAGCAAGTTCAGAGAGCACCAAGCATGGGACAGTTTTTTATGTTCATCAGGGGAAGGAGGTGTGGTTTTTGACTCCATATGTATGTGACCAAGTACATCTGTCCCTTATGGGAATGTGCCTTCTGTGTCTGGCAGGCAGACTGCTTTATTGTGAGAGCTTGTTTCCCATTGTTAGTTTCCTGTCGGCAGAATTCTTCCATCATTGTACCTTCCAGCTCCCTGCAAAGATTCAAATATGGTGGCATCTTGGTGAATGACTGTTTTTTCAAAGGTATTTAAAGGGAACAAAAGCGAGGGCCTTAGTAACTTTGCAGATTCTCCTTCTAACACCAACCATTCAGATTTTTAGAGAAACCCTAAAATCACCAGAGGAGGTGTTGATCATGTGTGTGTAAATTTGAGGATTAGCAGCAATGAAATTGATTTTAGATCAATGTTAAACTACTTTTGTCAAACAGAGGAATAAAAACAGTGGTGTGGAAGTGTCCCTAATTATATCTTGTCAAACACAGGGAGTGTAAAATATCCAGGATCTATGCAGAAAAGTGGATTTGATTCATTGTGGGTGTACAAAAGGAATGCCTGCAGATACAGATAAAGGATATGGAACGTATGTTGTATATTCTATAATTTAAGAGCTGATTTTGTTCTCCTGCATCTGAAAATGAACAAGTATTTTCCTTTTATGAATTATTAAGGCCTTTCCAGAGAGACACTTTGTGCCTTATAATCTTGCCCGTTCAAGCTGGGGATTTTTTCCCCAGAAAAGCAAATAATAGTTAGCATAGCACACATGCTCAAAATGTAATTACTGTGAAGCTAACTATTGTGAAGCTACCTAGGATTTTGCATTGCCTTTGAAGCTTATTATTATTTCCTACACTGGTACTTTGCCAAAGCCAGAAGAGCATTGATCCTGCCACTGCATCTAGGCAAATGCCTCCTTGGGCTTTGACAAGGGCAGCTGGAGAAGACAAAGCTATGTATTCTCCTGCACACTTTGTCAATGCTTGGGGTGAATGAAGAGTGACCTGTCCTCTGCGGCATTCATTAAAACTTTGCAATGCAAAGTGAAGCAACGTGGCTGCTTTGGAACAGATGTTTGCCAAAGCAAATACTGTACCTGCTCAATGAATGATTTGCACAGCTTCAATATAAAGCAATGAATAAGATAAAGCAATTGCTTATGTCTTTTTCTTTGTGTTTAAAAATTATAGAAACATTCTGGAAATTCAACTGCTATTCAAATACTTCTTCATGCAAAGTGAGTTCTGCATTTATCTTTGATAAGAACACTGGTTCCCTGTGCAACAAAATATTAAAATTGAGACCGTTTCAGGAAACCTGAAACACAGAGACAACTCCTTTGTAAGAACCTAACTAGGGTTCTGAATGACCCAGGCAAAGGCCTATCTAGTCTGCCTTTTCCTTTTCTATGGGCAACCTGATGCTTCTGAGTCTGGAAGCAGGATAAATGATCTTTCTATGCTAATATTGTCATCTCACTGGTGAGAGCAGGTGATATGCAAAGCCCACATCAGGGATGCAAAACATAGCAGGCAGGCATTCCATGCAGGTTACCCACCTGTCTTTTGCAGCCCTTGGAATAGATTTTGCCCTGATTATTTATTCTGCAAGGTGGTGCAGAGAAGAACAGAGAAGTGGTGGAGGGAAGAATACTCTTTGCTTACAGAAGGTGCAATTTTCTTTCCTAGTTCTAATATGGCTGGGAAAGTTGTTTTAAATCTCTGGAGAACTGTAGTCAAGATAATGAGCCACATTGGGATCAGTGCGGGTTCACTATCAAGCTATCCGCTAATGTAAGTTGTGAGGTTTTGCCTTAATGTAATGGATTTCTGACAGTGGTTTGGGTAACCTTTTGATGGCCAGATGTTGCACTTGGCTTTGGGGAGGACTGAGGGCATAATAACACCAAATTGGCTGATTCTTTTCAAACTGACTCAAGAGATAGCTTACTTATCCCCCTTAATTTTTAACAAAACGTTAAGCTTATTTTAGGGCTTACCAAACAGGTTTTGCATATTTACATCTCATAATGATGTGGAACTCTCTTTTGTTCATTGTGATTTAAAAAAAACAAAAAACATTGCAGGAGCTATAAGAAAGACTTTGCCAAAGCCAGAAGAGCATTGATCCTGATACTGCATCGAGGCTGATGCCTCCTTGGGCTTTGACAAGGGCAGCTGGAGATTCTCCCGCACACTTTGTCAACACCTGGGGAGAATGAAGAGTGACCTGTCCTCTGCAGCATTCAGACTTCAGGGGCTATAGCTGCAAATCTACAGCTTAGTGATATTTATGATATGATGCAACTATGACCCCAAAAATCCTTCACTTAACACAGTGTGGATGCAGCTATGAATTTATGACAATTTCCAGACATGAGAATAGGCCTCTTGAGTAGAATGACAGATGAGATGGCTCCATATGTTGATGTTGTGACCCAGACTTCATTCTTTTGTACATCCATCCTGCTGTCTGACATAGAACATACATTGCAGGGTTTGTGTAATGACATCGTGACATGAGTTTTGTTATTTCCCTTCCCTTGGACAATGGAAAGGTGGACTCCAACTCCCAGAATTCCTAACAAGTATCATTGTTAAAATTCTGGAAGTTGAAGTCATCTGGAGGGCAATAAAGTTGAGGAATCTGACATCATGTCTGTGTGATTAGACTAACTTTCAGTTACTCATGAAACTCATTTCAACAATATTCACCATTTTTAAAGTAAGTAAGTTGTAGGAAGAAAAGAATTATTAAAACCTGAGAGCTGCTTTTGAATGGATATTCTTATTTTTGTTTCTTTTTTAAGAAATGAAGAGTTGAAGTACCTGCAGTTGCTTCAAGAAGTTACAAATTATATTTTGCTTAGAAGTTGTTACTGGAAGAAGTGAGTCAGATATTTTTAAAAAATAATTCATTTCTGTAAATAGTATGTAAAAACATGTCCTCCTAAGATGAAATATTTTCATCATGTTGGTCTAATTTCCAGCTGTGTTGGGTCTGAATTGGAATAAACCGGTAGATACCCTTTCTTTAATTAAAATCACAATATGTAAAACAATCCAACCATAAATGTAGGACACGCTAAACAAATTCTAACAAAGCACTGTTGTATCTTTGTCTCAACAGCAATAATATAATTCTTGCTTTAAACTTTCTGTCAGCAAATTCAAATGCTTGTCTGATTCTTCAAGATGCTGAATGCTTTAATTGCTCCTTTGTAAGATGCTTGTGCTCTAACAAAAGAGCAATCGTGGCAATTTGCAGTTTAAATTCATAGTTCTACAAGGTAAAATTCTGATTCCCTTGCTCCTTACAATCCAACTAACTTCATGTATCAGTTCAATTTATCTTATTCAAAGAATAAGAACCCATTACACAGCTTTCCGGTAATCAGCTCCGCAGTAAATTTTTCTCACCCCTTTTTCCGTGAATGATGATGCTTCTTTACAAAGCTAAACCAAGATGTCATGAAAGTTACACATGTAAGGCTAGACAATAGCATGCATGTTTGACACTTTTGGCATCAATTCCAACATATGTACATGCGATTAAACATAAGATGGAAAATGCAAACGGTAGAAGGTGTTTCAAAGATGTATGTATGTATGTATGTATGTTGCTTTATTGCATACTTAAAGAATTCATTTGCCTGAGGACATCCAAAGTAGCATTGTGTTAGTATCAGGGTGGCCATATTACTGCAAGAACTTAAGTGCATTAAGCTTGTGGCAAAGTAAAATCTATTCCATTAAAAATATAGCTATTGATGATAAATTTACTTTTTTAGTCCATATCCCAACTTTCTGTGTGGAGGCACTTATATCACAGAACATAAGCAAATCCAGGAACAATGTTATCTCTCATTAATTGGTCTTAAAAATGGATGGGTGACATTCCATGATGTGGTTGACATTGGAAATGAGCATTGCTTGCCAATATAGATTAAAGAAATTATTTTATCTCCCATCATCCTTTGTAGCATATGATAGAGACAATAGCTTCATTAGGCTAAAGTTGTTCTGCATTGTGAAGATGCTTTTGGTATAGACCCCTTTTTGATTTTTCTCCTTACAATGCAATATATCTTTTTTTTAAAAACCATTGCAATCACATTTATATTTTCTGGAACTTTTTCAACTGCAACACCAAAAGTTCAGGAAACAATACTGATAATACATCGGAAGAACACAATGTTGGGGAAGGTTGTTCCAGTTACCACAAAAATTGTTATTACATGGTGCAAACTAAATAGATCACCAACATTTGGGTTCTTGTGCTTTGTTAAGCAGAACAAATAGGGCTGTTTCAGGAAATTTAAATTCCTTCCAATGCTACATATTTTTAATGTTAACGTCAAATGTTAGAGAAAACAGTAGCTCAACTACAGCATTGGTAATTGTTTGAATGCTGTTTCATGTTATGCATTCTTTATGCACGTGCATTTTTATAACTATGTAATTATATATTTGATACATATAACATGTATATTTGTGATATGAATAGAAGGAATGCTTGAGTTAAAATGTGATGGCTTAAAACGTGGTTGTATATGAACTTTACATAGATGATGTGTTGCTGGGTGATGTTCAGCAAGTATTAGCTATATTGCAGCAAAATACATGGCTTATTCAGTGAGGCTTATCAGTGAGGCAAATATGAGTGGGTTGTAAAGTCTATGCACATTTATCTTGGTGTAAATCCTATTGAATTGAAATTAAATTATCTCCCTTTAGACATATAACTTTAAATTATCTTTGATCTTGTTTTTCATGGGCACAGTTTTATCTTTGGATAACAATAACATGATTTTTAGGTGACTCCAAAGATCCAGCAGTTTGTATATTTTTAAAATGCCTTGAAAATAAAGTAATATCTGTGTTATTATTTTATTAATGTAGTTTGTTTTTCTTTCTTTCTTTCTTTCCTTTTAAGGTCATTAGGTGATATAATTCAGATGCATATTATTAACAGGTGTGACCTTGATGAGGTGAGTAATACTGGTAAACACTGCAATGTATTCCAGGAATAGTCTTATGTATGTCTAGGAAAAATTATATTATTTAGGCTACTACACTTCTTAATTAAGAGAAGAAAATCAAGTGCCAACGTGAAATGACAGCTACAAAATGAATTATATTGGTAATAAGCTCAAAAGCAAAAATGGGAAATGTTTTCTTACCGTATATCTCCAAAGCACAATTGAACAAAACAATGTTTGATTGAATAGGTAGCAATCTACATTCTGGAATAGCCAAACGAGGATATATCTTGCAACAAATAGTTGGATTTTTCATATCTGCTATTTGACACAACAGATAAGGTCAGAGAGAATGTTTAACTCTCTACTTGTAAGATGTGGATCCTCTCATACATTGTTGAATTGTGAAGTCATGGGGAAAATGCTCAACTTCTCCAAGTTTCAAAGCATCCTCTTTAGCATGAAACCTGTACTGATGGTACAGATCGCATATTGAACAAAACTGCTGACAGTTGCATATTCCAACAGAAATAAAAAATTGATTGTGTAGGTAATAATTCCTCATAGCTTTGGGTTCTTTATATTAATTGAATGATTATAGACCATTGAGTCATTTTCGACTACTAGTAGCAATATAGATTTTCTTCATGCCTCTCTCTCCCTCTCCCCACCCCCATCTATCATTTATCTAAAGTCTCTTTTCATTCATATGTATGGTATCTTCCTCAATCTCGGGTCCTCTACCAGAAGTCTGGGGGTTTGAGGGTTCTGTGCAGTATCTCAGCTATCCCTGCCCTGCACTCTCTTCTGGACAGAGAGCTTTGATGTTGTTCCTATGATTTATTGTTACTCACAGCTTACAGTCATAGCCCCAAGTTCTCCTATCATCACTGGCACCAGTTTGTCCTTTTCCTTCCGCCTTCTCTCCAGTTCTTCCTTTAGGCCCTGGTACTTCTCCAACTACCCCAACTTCTTCCTGAAGTTGCTGTCACTTGGCACTGGATCTATCACTCCTACTGTCTTTTGTCTTTATTGTCTGGTTGATTGGCTAGTACCTCCGTGTCCATGTCTATCTGGAAGTCACACTGAATCAGGCTATCCCCATTATTCTCCATAACCTGTGGAATCTTCCATCAAGACTTGGGAAGGTCTAGCCCAAATATTGTGAAGATGTTCCTGTACATGATGCCAGCTACTTGGTTGTGCTGTTCAGTGTATGCCATTACTGCCTGCATCTTACACATTGCCATTATGTGTTGGACTGTTAATGAGGTCTGTCTACGTAATCTGCATCTGGACTGCTGGTTGACTCCTATAGAATATTGCTTGTTCTTCTGCTTAGTGCTTGTTCTTCTGCTGCCATGATTAGTGTCTCTGGGCTGTCTTCTAGTCCAGCTCTTTCCAGCCACTGGTAGGACTTTCCAACTCAGCAGTGTCAGCTATTGTTTCATGGTATATATCCTATGCGTGGTCTTGCCCAGCCATGGCACTTCCCATATTTGATCTGCCACCCATGTCTGCTGCTGCCTCAGGCATTATCTCAGCAGCTCATCTTTGGGTGATATCTTACTCCTATATGCTCTGGATTTTGTCCAAGACAGTGGTTTATACACATATAGAGCTTCTATTCAAATGAATCTGACTCTCAGAGACTGCCTGCGCAAGTCTCAAAAGTTTTCTTGGTAAGGTTTTTCAGGAGTGATTTGCCATTGCTTCCTTCTTAGGGCTGAGAGAATGTGACTGGCTTCATGTCCATGGCAAGACCAGAACTCACGGTCTCCCAGGTTCTAGCCTGAGGCCTTAACTACTAATTGAGCCAAAAATTACTTTTACTAGATGTTTTGCAATGTTAATATGAGAAAAATGGGTGTGTTAAATACACATGAAGTAATTTTGTCAAAAAGATTTGATGTTATCTGAGATACATATGTTTTGGAGGGTGGACTTTTGTGTGCCACCAAAGGTGAACAGCTGTCCTCAGCCTGTTAAATATCTCAGACTTTAATTTCAGAAAATCTTAACCTAAATTGGCCCAATGTCTATCAGTTCCAGAATGTGGCTTCTAACTGTGGTCACAGAGAATTAATTAATGTAATTAAGGAGAAACATCCTAACAGTGAGAACAATTAGGCAATGGAACAGCTTGCTTTCAGAAGTTATGGGTGCTTCATCACTGGAGGTTCTTAAAGAAGAGACACTGGGCAGCCACTTGTCTGAAATGGTATAGGGTTTTCTGCTTGAGCAGAAGCCCTGCTTGAGTTGGACTAGAAGTCTTCCAACTCTATTCTGATTGATGGAGATGTGTCTAGGAGACAGATCTATTTGGTCAGTGGTCCTACCACTCTTTTCTTTCCTGAGAAGGAAAAAAAACCTGTACATTTTTATTAGCTTGCTGAAACACTAGCCTTTAGAAAGCAGGCTTTCTCATGTAAGCCTTGAAGACTTAACCTCATTGGGCCAAAGAAACAGTCATAAAACTGTACTGGCACTCTTCCTCTGCATTCTCTAAAATCAATGGTTATGTGAGACGTAACCAGATTCTCAATAAAGACAATGATGTGATAATCTAGGTAATTGCAGAATAATTGGATGGTAGAGTGGCTTTCTATGGGATCACTGTAATAGAATGGGAGATTTTAGCAACTGTAAACACTATTCAGACAATAGTGTAAATAGCATTGAGTAGGCTGTGTAAAATCTGTTAAAGAACAACTGAAGCACAATTTGGATCAGTTTCTGTAGATTATGGTACTTGGCAAAAATTACTCATTAAAGGCAATTGATATGTAATGTGCCTCAACCAGGCACTCTAGAATTCATCTTTTTTTAAGGTGACATCCCACAACTATAGAGAGATTTTTAGCTACATAATAATATTGTTACATAATATTGTTATATAATAAACAATAATAATATTGTTTAATATTGTTGTATAAACAAATTGATAACTGTGATAATAGCCCTGCAAATTTGTTACAGTAAGCACCTAGTTTATAATGAAATAAAAAGTATGGATCTGAAAATTAATGTATCAAAACTAAGGCAGTTGTGATTGACAGGAATGAATATTTGCAAATTATACATGAATAATGAAAATTATAGCAAAGTAGATGAATTTATATATTGTTAGAATATTGCTGAATATGGGGAAACGTTTTAAGATGTACAAATGCTTTCATAAAGATAGGTTACTAATTTGTCGGGAAGCATGAATGTTTCTTGCAAAAGTAGCAAACATTATGCATAGTAGTACACAGCACCAGAAGACAGGACAAGAAGCAATGGGTAGAAACTAATAAAGGAGACAACCGATCTAGAACCAAAGAGAAAATTCTTAACAATGAAACCAATTAGCCACTGGAACAGTTTATCTTCTCAAGTTGGGGGTGCATCAACACTGGAGATTTTTAAGAAGAGATTGGATAGCCATTTGTCCAGAAATGGCATACTGTCTTCTGCTTGTGGTTGGACCAGAAGAGCTTCCAACTCTATTATTCTAAATACTTCTGCCCTTAGGGAAGTGAAGGTTGGGTACATCAGGAGAAACGTAAAAGTGCTAAGTGCTAAAACTGGTTTTCTCCTGCAATTTCAAAAAAATGTAAGATATATTCTGCATTGTTCAACAAGTACCCCAGTCCCTGTCATCCAGTTTTCTTTGAAATTCTGTTGGTTGATGATAAAGTTTTGAAGTAGAATGTCTGAGAAATAGTTTTTTTTACTACAAGGGTTCACTACTTTTATGGAGGACCAAATTTGGTCTTGAACAACATGTAAGAGCCGCATTCCAAAAAGCGCACAGGACATAAATAAAATAAAACTTGCTTTAATTGAACACTGTTAATAAAATAACCTTTCTATCTCTAATCAATTAACCAATTTCCTCTTGGTTCATACTAAAAATTATAAATTTGTTGGCAGCTTTAACAGAGCACCAGATCTCAAAACTTCTAGGATCTACAATCAAAGCTTTCCAGCTGAATCTGGTTCCAGTTGGACAGTCCTGCTCTGAATTACAGAGTTCCTATGCAGTTCATGTACTTGACACTGCTTTTTATTCGTGTTATTGGGTTATAAAAGTACTAGAAGTAAACAAACTGCAGCTTCATTAGAAAGCTGAAGAGAGCTAGAAAAGAAAGTTAGATTGTGCATCTCTGGTTCATTATGAGGTACCACATTGCATGAGATATAATGACATATTTGGATGCTGGGAGCAGTTTAGGAAGAAATTATGCTTGTGCAACAGATATTTTTAGGAAATTAGTCTGACCTAAACACTTGGATAAAGCAATAGTAATAATAAACAGCCCTACGAATCTACTTTTTAAAAATCTCTCTCTCTCTCTTTTTCTCCCCATTTCCCTTCCCCACTTTTTAAAGGTAAAAATACAAAGAATTTTTCAAGCGCTGGAGGAAGATTTGAACATTTACACTCATCTGCCTGATTCATCTGAGTTACTTGAAACATGGGAATAGTGGCTTTTATATAAATTATGTTTAAGCCCTACCTACAGCCTTCTAAAGTATCATATTCAAACAAGAGTAAAGATTTCATAATAAGCATAGGAAAAAAATTACTAGGCTGAAAGTAATTTAGATAGTACAATAAACCTTAGTTAATCTGCTAATACAAATTGGATTTCTAAATTCCTCTAGGCACAAGTATTTTTGTAGACTGTATTAATGAGATTCTCAATTCTTATGAACACCAATCCTTCTATAGGCAAGTATGGCACTGTCCTTTTAGATACATAATTGTACTTAAATAGCTTACACTGAGATACTTACAAACCTACTACCCCTGTACAGAGAATTAGCATACATTGACTATAAATGTCTAGCCAGCAATTTGGAGACTTAGAATTTTCTGTGTCTCTTGGCTGCCATCTATTGTTCCTCCATATTTTTGCAGTTCTGGAATTGTAACTCATGCAACTTATCTTGAAAGAACATAAAAGTTTATTTGCTATCTAATAGTCTGTCCAGACTTTTGAATGTTATCTAGCAATGTTAGCTCTACCAGAGCAACCGTCTCAGATGTTAGATTGTGAGGTCAAGTAATAACTTTATAATTCAGATCACCTTTATCCGGCAGCATTTGTACATTGATCTTTATTAAAGTTTCACTAACTGATAACCCATAGTTGTCCGGGTATTTACTTATCCCAGTCCTGTATTGGACAGGAATGGCAATATGAAGTGGCAATGTAAGTGCGGAATGGGCTGTCCTTTCTCCTTCCATTAACGTCTCCACAATTCCTGAAGAGGTGATGGCAAGAGCAACTTCTCCCTGAGCCTTGATTTCGGCGACAAATTAGTTAAAAATGTTTTCCCTGTGCCCCCAGAAGCATCAAGAAATGTCATCTCTGCATGATGTATAATGTGTCAGTCTTGTAGTGGTGCAGGCAGGCCCTGTTACAAATGTCCCCTTGTGGAGTACTGTGAAGCATGGCAACTCCACTGTGCTGCAGGCTGTATCTCCACAGAACACACACCCCAGGGGGTGTTAGGGGTGTCTTACCCCCATAGTATTTGTTTCCAGAGGGTAAGTCATCTGTGTACCAAGTTTGGTTGAAATTGCTTGAGGCGTTCCAGAGTTATGCT
>JANHFR010002634.1:63132-77323 GCA_032468015.1 Mimophis mahfalensis | reverse complement strand
GCCAGCATTGTTGGCTGTGGAATTCTGGGAGTTGAAGTCCACACATCTTCAAACTGCCAGGGTTGAGAAACACTGGTTTAGACTGAGTGTTGAATTCGGAGTTTGAATTTTGGTTTGATGATGAAGCTGGACTATTGCTTTTAATATGAATTGTTGGCCATCATGTTTTTATACACTGTTTATACCAGTGGGATTTTATTGAACTTATTTTTAGACATTGTAAACATCCTGAAAATGGAGGATACAGAAATATATGTTGGTGTGAAACCAGTAAGTTAATCAAACCCATTCAAGAACCATGAACTCAAAAGCCTTTTGCACAGCAAGTTTCAAAACTAGCAAATAAGAGGTGCTGAAAAACTGCTTTCATACATATGTTGCCTAAAATTACTAGCACTTGTACTTTCCTTTTGAAAGAACAGTTCCATTTTTCTAGTTGTATATAGGATTTTTAGTTTTCCTACTTAGATTTAATATTTTTTCCCAAAGCAGCAAGTTTAGAATCTATTCAAAATATAGTGTATTCCAGGGCCATCTGCCCCTTGCTTTTGAAGTCCTATATATCTGGTAGGTGTCATATTGGAAGTTCAAATTTATTGAGTACACAGCAATTTGGTAGTCTACCTACTTCAGGGACTGTTTATTATTATTTAGCCTTTAATTTGATAAATGAATTATAATTTTTCTGGGCATTGTGCACTCAAGAAAAGGCAATATTAGAACATCACATGTATGACCCAAAGATATACCATCACAAGCATACATAGGAATGTTTTTTTAAAAAAAAGATTTTATCATGGATTGGGAAACAGAAAATACTATGGCAGATCTCTGCTGCCTTTATTCACTTTTTTGTCTTCATCCTAAATATGTTTATAGCTCATTGATAAAACACTCTTAGGAGCACTTTTAAAAATTAACTGATATTAATATTGAATTTCTCTTATTTGACACATTCAAGCTGATGTTTAATAATGCTGCTTACCTTATGTAGTCTGCTGCCCTCTGCTGCCGTTTTGAGATTCTCTGTCTTCAGCTTCTCTGTTATTTGTGAGTTATCAAAAGATGTTGGTGATTTCAAGTTAAGACTGGAAAGATAGGGATCCATTCTTGGCTCTAAGGATGCTTGATGAGAAATGCAAGGATGGCTGTATTCTGGAAGGATATCAAAAACACTTGAGAAAATTCCTTACACATATACATTTAATAGGCTTAGTAAAAAAAGGAAAGTAGAAAATCAGTGTTAGTAGACCATCATGCCAATTCTGAGAGACCACAACATCCAGGGATTATGCATAACAACACAAAGGATTTCTAGATCTCTAGAATTTGATTGGTGCTTGAAAAATAAATGTAATTTAATTTAATTCAATTCTAACTTAACTTCCATGACTGTGCATAAGTGGACTGGCGTGCCTATAGTCCTCTTTACATTTTGATTTTCTTATCTTTGTCTGAATTTGTAAAAAAAAAATTTTTTTAATGAATGTAAATAAATAAATAAATAAATACTTCCCACACGAGCACAAGATACTTGAAAAAATTATTTCCTTTGGTCATCTTCAAGATGGAAACTTCTGGATCTACCTGAGTACTACTAGAATGCAGAAGGCTGTCCTAGGTATATCAAGGTTGCAAATCTCTCCATACTCACCTGAGTAAAACTCCAGTGAGTTAGTGGGTCTCAACGTTTCAAGCATCTTGCCTTTTGAATTGTGTTTAACCTGCATTTCCCCCTTCCTTGCTGAGGAAAGAGGGAAATTGTACGATGCAACTACGCTATGAAGTTGAGTTAAATTAGGTAAGGTCCAGTTATTATTTCTCAGTTCTCTTTTTGTCTCTGGCTGCTGCTAAATACACAAATAAATAACCCACCCTCAGTTTGCTAGTTTACTTCTCCCATATGCACCTCCCACAGGGTTTGTGGAAGGTCAGAATAGTCAGGGCCATCTAAAACTATGTTCCACAGAGCAAATGCTGCAACAGGAAAGATGGCATTTTCATGGAAGAAGTCCAAAGCATTCTCACTCTCCTAGATGTCACAGACTGAACAAAAACAACTGGCCTCATAAGTAACCCGACTCTTTGTAGACAGTAAAGCACTATGAAGTGGTATATAAGTCTGAGTGCTACGTCCTACTTTCTTTTATCTCCATCTCCCACTATTTGCATTAATAAAAAAGGAAAAAATGGTGATGTTCTAAACCTTTAATAATGATAGAAGATAACCATTAAGAATACTTAAGTTTTTCCAAGTGAATTCTCACCATTGATTCTGTTTTCTTCACACCTTTCTTCCTTCTTAATGATATTAGGGACATCTGCTCTTTCTGCAAGAAGTCTGTTGATTTCCACTGGGTTTTGTGAACTTTGGAAAGAGGAACTGGTGTCACTTAATAACTGCCTGAGACAAGTGTTCAAAAGTGAGACCTGCGTCCTTAGCATCTCATTTTCTTCTTCTAATTTATCATGCTTGATTACCAGTACACAATATTTTTCCAAATTGTGGTTTGCCTCTTTGGTTTTCTCCTCAACTGATTCTTTCAATTCTTCTAACTCCAACCTGATTTCTTCTGCACCAACATCCCCCTGAAAACCTATGTAAAACAAGAGGGGTCATTAGTAGAAATTATTAAATTTACTAAAATAAACCTCACATTCTTATATACATGTTTTTAGAATAGTTGTTCAAATAGGACACGGAGAACAGCAAAAAGGATCATTCATTTACATATGACATTTCCCTGTTCACTCCCAATGAAGTGTGAGAAGGCCTTCCTTTTTGTTACCACTATGTAGTTTAGCAGAGACAGGAATAAAAGACACTTTGAACAGATATTCATAGACAAAAACTATGTTGGCTCATTATATGTGATGTCTCCTTTGGATGACTCAGAGACTGGTTTGAGAGAGATTGAGATCAGTCCTGGCACATTGGGAATTACTCACCCCGAACTGCTGGCAGAACAGCCTTCAGCTGGGGACAGCTTGCAGGCCAGGGAAGAAGAGGGGGAGGAGCTACCTGCTGTGGTGGATCTCAGAGAGCGAAGGGCAGAGAAACGAAGATTTGCCAGATTGCTTGGGAAAAGGCCCCAACCCTTTTGATGGGAGCTATTTAGCACGACAGCCATTGCTAGAAGTAACGTGTGGGGGTCGTGGCTCCATGCTCGTTCATGTTTCCTGAGGCTCTGAATTTCTATACCCTGTGAGCTAATGTGGATGTATTTTTAAGTTTTGCTTGGGGGTTTATGTTCGCTTATTGAACTTACTGTTTGAGCAGTATTTGTGTTATGGATTGCCTGGGGAATTAACCTGGCCTTGCATGTGGCTGACTTCAGTTGGGATAGTTCTAAAGCCGGGTGAAGAGTTGGGGGGGAAGACAAATCAGACCCTCCACAAACCACACTGATGTGTGTGAGTGAGAGAGAGTGAGTGAGGGGGGCAGCACATTATAATCCATTTAAATCCCAGCACAAAAAACACATTTTTTTTCCTTTGCCTTCTCTTGACATCTATAGCTATTGATGGGAAGTCTGTTTTCTTTCAAAATATGCTACATACGTGGAACTATCATCTTCGTCTCAGTTTCAAGTTCATGAATTTGTTTCTCCATTGCTGCTTTTTCCTGCTTTAGCATTTCATAGGCAGTCAAACACAACTGAACTGAATGACAGAAAGAATCATACTCTTCTTTGAGTTGAAGCACTTGATTTAGGCTGTTTGCCTGCATAATTAAAACAACATAGAGGTAATTATTGCAATGGAAGCTTTATATAATTAAAAACAAAGTGCATTGGACATTTATTCAGTTCTGAATTCAGTTGTTTCTAATGTGTCTTCTGATTAAATCTTAGTGGTCTTTGAACTTTAATTATGTCCAGCATTAGCTGTTTCCACCCTTGCCAGCTGATTTTCCATTTGATTTTACTGCCAGCCCCTTCATTGTTTGCAATTTCATCTCTCTGATAGCAAGAGATTTCTGAAACACCCTCCAAAAAGTAAGCCAGGTGCTTACTTTGTTTCCTCTTTTACACTGAGCAAAAATGTTTTTATGTTTGTCAAGCTTTTACTTTGTATATTCATCTTGCAATTTTAATCTGTTGCCTTTAATCACGTACGGTAAACATCATCATCATCATCATTATCTAGATTTATAAGGCTGCCAGTTCAAAACAACTTAAGGTGTTGTACAAAACTAAAAAAAAAATCATAAGAACCAAAACACATACACATAAAATAATTATATCTTCTAGATGGGTTGGATTCTCTTTTGAGACTCATCCAATTCATGCTGAGAGCATCAGGGTGGGAAACATCATTGTATAACAAGTCGACCAGGTGCTACAATTTTTGGCAGTTACCTAAAATCAAGCCACAATGAACACAGCAAGTACTGTGTTTATAAACTGTGTTTAGTAACTGTTACAAATTTTTCCCTCAGTACAGAGTATCTATTTTATACAGACATTTTTACCCTCCGGGATATTTTATCCATGTTGTATACAAATTGTACAATACCTTTTCAAAGATGTTTTTTTCACATGGTGTGACTTGTAGCTTTTCCTTGATACGTTTGAAAGGCACCTGTAGGTCATCCTTGATAGCTTGCAAAGATTCATTTTTGAGTAACGGCTCAAAACCAGAAACATTTTCACTCAGTGTTTGCTTGAAGCTTCGTAATTCCTGGATGAAAGCTCCCATCAACTGCTGTACTTTAGAGCTGCTGGACTGTGCTTCTTCCAGATAACCAACCAGCTGCATATTGTCATGTTTGAGGGAAGCAATTTCACAAACAAGATCCTGTTCTTTTGACTGGAAAGTTTCTTTCTCAGTGTAAAGAAGTTTAATTTCTTCATGGAACTTTTTTAGCTGTGATTCCATCAATCTTAGTGCATTTTCATGTTCACCTCGAATTTGCACCTTTTCTTTTTCATTCTCTTTCAGTTGATTTACTAATGTAGAATTAGTAACTTCTAAACTAGTTACTTTGTCTTGTTTTTCTTTCAAGTCTTTCTCCAGAGTTTCCTTCTCTGAACTAAGGACTTCGGCTTCACCTTCTAAGCGTTGTTGGCTCACATACATAGTTTCTATCTCGGTCTTCATTGTTTCAGCCTCTGCTTCAGCTGTCTCCATTCTAAGAATTGCATCTTCCAAATTCTCCTCTGACATACATAATTCTTTTTCCAGGTACTCAATTTTGTCTGCGAGAGTGTCGGCTTTTCGATTGCTTTCTTTCAACTTTTCAGCGAGACGGTTCCTGCTCCTTTCATCAGATTCTATTTTTATTTTCAGCTTCTCGATGCCCCGTCGCAAATGATCTGCTTCTTCCTGTGCAGAATTTAGCCGTGCTGCAAGTTCACCTTTTTCTGCTAGTAAACCTTCCAAGGACTTGGATATCTTGGCATTTTTGACTTCAGATATGTTTAGCTTGTTGTGTAAGATTTCATATTTTCTAAGGCCCACTTCTATTGCCTCAGTCAGATATTTGATCTGAATTTCTGCTGCCTCTTTTTCCAACATGAGATCCCTCATAACTCTGTCTAGATTCTGGAATTGCACCATGTAGCAAACATTTTCAGCTGATAATTGATCCTCTGTAGCCTTAACAGCTGGAAGCAATTTTGCTTGGGTTTTATCTTCAGCTTCCAATACTTGGATAAATTCAACAGAATCCGTTTGATTTGAGTCAGACTCTTTTATATTTTTCATTTTGTTGCACACCTGATCCAATGCTTCTTTATCCCTTAACAAAGCAGTCAGATCCTGACTAGACTGGTTTCTCTCTGCAGTCATAATCTTTAGCTGCTTCTGAAGGCCAAAAATATTGTTTAGGTTGATTTGCTTTTCTTCCTCCAACTCCCTTCTTTTTGATAAAAGCTTTTCAGTATCTGTCTCCAAGGACAAGGTGTAAGCTTCAAAATTTGTTTTCTCAGATTTTACCCTGCTCGGTTCAGTTTCAGCTTCAAAATGCTTCTCATTATTGTCCGCTTTGATAATTTGCAATTCTTTTGAAGTATGTGTTATATCAGATAATCTGCTTTTGTACATTTCCCGTTCAGATTTTACCTTATTAAGTTCTAGGTCAAGAACCTTAAAATATAATTGCGATGTATCAAACATTACAGTTTGGAGCACCTCACTCAAGTCTTCCTTTTCTTGTTCAAGAATCACAGCTCTTTTGTTATATTCAGCACAAACAACCTCCTTTTCAGTCAACCCTGCATTCTTTGAATTCAAATCTGAATGCAGGTTAGTTATTTTATTGATTTGCTCAAGGGAAAGCTTAGAATTGTTATCAGCTTTCTTTATTGGTAACCAATGCATTTGAATGGCCTTCTGGTTTTCCATGGAGTTTACCAACCTTGTGTGTGCACTGAGATTTGAAGGAAAAAATGATGACTTGACAGGACATCTTGAAGTATATATAGACTGGTCATTTGCTTTGAGATGTGGAGGGTATTTTTCTCTAGAAGTTATATGTGCTACATACGCAGAACTTTTTTGTCTTCTTTTTGCTTCGTAGGTTTTTACTACTTGATCATCTACAGCTTTAAATCCAAGGCTTTCCCCAAGAAAGTTATCCATTTTCAAATAGCATAATGGTGTTGGATTAACAGAAATTGGCTAAAGGGGAATAAACAAAAAAGTTATTTTTCATCAAATGAAAGCTAGTTGATAAATAACAAACTATTAAACTTATGCCAACCTTGGGAATGTCCTCCCCATATTTTCATCATCGCTATCTGCCCATCAAACAGTCACTCATACCCTAGTCACCATGTGATCTGGCTACTACAACACGCTTTACATGGGACTTGGGACTGTCCTTGAAGATCAGAAGCTTCAATAGTTCAGCCTGCAGCAGATTAATCAGTGCTGGGCATGTTTTCGTATTTCATGAGGCTCCTCAGCTTTAAGAGCTACACTGGTTATCAACTTGCTACCAGGAACAATTCAAGGTGTTGGTTCTGAACTATAAAGCCCAACGTGGTGTACGGCCTGGTTAGTTGAGGGATTGTCTACCTTCCATATCTGCCAGGCTAGTAGGATTGATGTGTCTTGGTTCATTCCATTAAATAATGCCATCTATCCTGGGAAATCAGGAGCATGACTTTTCCATATTAATGCCTGCCCTTTAGAATGAGATTCCCATGAGATTTAAAATGCCTCCACCCTAGTTATATTTCAAAGGATCCTGAAGAAGTAGTTCATTGTCCAGGCTTTTGATGATGGAGACTTCATTCCATCCAATCTGTTATTCTTGCCATCTTTTCACACCTTTCATTGTAAATTCCTTTATTGTGAGTCACTCAAAGTTGTTGGGAGCTGGGTGCCGTACACATTTAATAATAGCAACAGCCCTTAGACTTATATACTGCTTCACAGTGCTTTACAGGCCTCTCCAAGCACTTTACAGAGTCAGCATATTGCCCCCAACAATCTGGGTCCTCATTTTACCAACCTTGGAAGGATGGAAGGCTGAGTCAATCTTGAGCTGGTGAGACTTGAACTGCCAAAGTGCTGGCAGAAGGCAGTCAGTAGAATTAGCCTGCAGTACTGTATTCTAAGTATTGCACCACCATAAACTACTATTAATATAATCTGTCATACATACAGCCAACTGTTTACACTGGATTTGGCACTTTTACGTATCTATCAAGTCTTTCCCAAGGACCTGAGATAGGTAAATGACAACACCTGCCTATTCAAGGTCCTTAGGAAGGACTTGATGGGTTATTAAAAATGCAGAATCCAGTCTGAACATCTGACTGGCTGTGCAACAAACCATACTCAAGCAGAAATGAGAAACCTTTTCTCTACCCTGAGAAATAATTTCTCGGGCCCGGTGGCATCACCTTTTTATTTCTGATCCTCTTTCTAGCAGGTTTTCCTAGTAGGATTACTTTAGTCTGCAATAAAATAGTAAAGTAGTAAATGTGTTGCTAAAAACACATTGTAAGCCACCCTGAGTCTTTGGAGAAGGGCGGGATATAAATGGGATTAAAAAAAAAATGTCTTTAATAAAACTCTGAGCTGGGAAGTAGAGGGGAGATATTGTAATCAGTTTGAGATAGATGGGCATCTTCTATGCAGTTCCCATGTTCTTCAGTACTATTAATCCCTCTCAATTTTGATTCTATCTATCTATCTATCTATCTATCTATCTATCTATCTATCTATCTATCTATCTATCTATCTATCTAATCCAATTTATATGCTGCCCTTCTCCGTAGACTCAGGACGGCTTACAGTTTTTAAGCACAAGCAATAGCCTTCATTCTTTAGTATATGCCAGCTTATTGGGGCTTTCACCCCGCACCCAAGTGGCATTTTATAAAGTCAGCTTATTACCCCCAACAATCTGGGTCCTCAATTTACCTACCTCGGAAGGATGGAAGGCTGAGTCAGCCTTGAGCCTGGTGAGAATTGAACATGCCTTAATTACAAGGCTGCTGGCTGCTAGGCTAATTGCTTACAGCCTGCACCACCAGGACTCTAATTTAATGGATTTAGATTTAATGGTTTGTTACCTCTAAAAACATGCATTGTTTTATTTTGTTCAAATACTTTGTTTTTAATTATTGTGTGTTTATATTACATTTTATTGAATTCTATTCATGAAGATACAGAGTATAAATCAGTAGAAATAAATATAGTTAAAAATATTTAAACTGGAAGAAAAACATAATCAAAGAAACCAAATAGTTGGGTTTGTCCCTTAACAGAATTGTTATCACAATGGCATGTTCCGAAATGTGAAGAAAACATTTGCTGTTCTACTGTTGTTCCTATTAATTCGCTTAGGCACATTGCTTTTTCTTCTGAGTGAGCACTGTGGATGGGCTTCCAAATTGTATGTTCTATCCTCTTGTATCTCTCATTAACTACTAAAGTAGGTTCGTTTTGTGAGTGCATGTGTAATTCCATAAAGCCAGGATTGGGATTAAAATTAAGCATCGTGGCAGCTTTCTTCAATCTACTGTTCTACAAGAGTTGCTAGGACTCTATGAACCTATAACAAAAGAACTTATATTTATTATCTTGGAACAGGAAGAGTAACAAAAATAGCTTTTTAAAAAAAGGCTGGAACTAGAGAAGGATTTAATTTAATTGCAAACTCAAATTATTAAGTTAGCTGCTCTTTTAGAATTCAGATATAAAAACAAACCTATACTTTAACATCAGTTTTCAATGCTGTTGAAAACTCCATCTCCAAAGCAAAGCAAAGTGTCATTAATTCTATGTTTGTGTTTTGTCACCAAACTAGGCCCCATTGCCCCACAAAAGAAGGAACGTTAGGAGAGGGACACTTCCTTGAATATGCCTAAAGAGATTCAGTCAAATTAAGCAGTCAAATTAGGTAAACTTACTTGGCCAGCGTCAGTACAAATTATTGGATAAGAACTTAAATCAAGGTTTTGTAGCTCTCCTTGTTTCTGAGGGAACAGCTCAGGAAGTTTCTTCTCAGCTGGAAGTTCAGCTGCCACTTGCAGGATCACTTTATGAATTTTTTGTTGCCAGGGCTCATTGCCAGATACACTGTGTTTCTGTAGACCATCTACTTGCTTCTTTGCAGAAAGGGGCAGCTCTTGAATCTTCCCTATTTCCTTACTCCCCAGCATCTTATGAGATCTAAATGATTCCTTAAGCATCTTAAAGGAATTTTCACAATATTCACATTGAAAATATTTGGAGATAGTCATCAGTTTAGTGGGGAAGGTCCAGGCATCATTGTTATATAACTCATCAGGAGTATTAAATTGTTCAGGAGCATATGCCAGATCGATTTGTCTGTTTTGATACGGTCGTCCCATTTTAGTTGATGACACACTGTTGTCCAAATCAGACTCCATAAACATTTGTTTTGTACAGGGGAAGCCTTCACTATCATACAGAGTCTCCATACAAAAATGTCCATATGTTTTAAATTCTTTGTTGACTGAACCTTGTATCATCTGGACTGGAAAAACCCCCAACTCTGCTTTGCTGAGATTTATTGGCAATGCAATATTTTTATCTTTAAGCATCTCGTTGTAGGATTCCAACTCTGACAGTTCAAAGGCCATATTCGGGTTTTGAATATCTAAGATTTCATATTTGTTTTTCAGAGAAAATATTTTTTCTTTGATTTCATTCAACTGTGTTTTGATTTCTTGGTTAATTAATTTCAAATATTTGTAATCAAATTCCTCATAACCTTCTGGAGTTATTAAGGGGATTTCCTTCATATCAGATTCCATTTTACTCTTCTCTCTTAATTTATCAGAAACAGAAATGGTTTCTACTTTCAGCCTATCCATTTTTTCTATTAATTCTTTTCTCATAATATCTGTGTTTATGATGCATTCCAACTGTGAGTCTTTCAGCTGTGATGCTAATGTTGAGTCTTCTTTCTGCAGGTGTTCACACATTTTCTCCAACTCATTTAGCTTGCTCATTGTCATGTGTGGGGAGGATACTAATTGGAGATAATTATTTTGGCTGGGCATCAGATCATGAGGGACTGATGAACACTTGGCATCTTTCTGTAGGTTAAAATTGTCCTTGATAACAGCACTGAAACACATTGGTGATTCGTCATCTTCACTTCTCTCTGTCACCTTTAAGGCTGAATTTTGAAAATCTTGAAGTGCTTGTAATTTATGGAGCAACTTCTCTTTTTCCATTTCACTTTCTTCCATTTTTATCTCCATAGTTCTTAAAGTCATCTCCAAGTCCTTTATCTGATCAGCATAATTTTCTAAAGAAATTTCTCTGTCCTCAAGGTCCATTTGAAGCAGTTCAAGCTTCACTTGATACTTCTTAAGTTCATTCTCTCTTTCTTCTTCAAATACCCTCAGCTGTTCCAATGCTGGTTCATTTAAAACGAAGTCAAGTGCTGCATGTTCACTTACTTTCATTTCCGAGATTAGTGTTTGCAGCAAGATATTTACAGGAGAGTGCCTGTTATTTTCTCCTGTTTCCTCCTGTCTTAATCTATTAGTTTCTTCAGATACTAAGTCATTTTTTTCAAGTTGCCAAAGTAAAGTATTCTTTTCCTTCTCCAAGGACATTGGCTTATTCTGCAACTGCTCACATTTGTTCATAAGAGGTTTCTCTTGTGCATCAAATATGGCTTTTTGTACCTTCAAATGGCAAGTCTGATTCCTTACAGTTTCTAAATAATCTTCCTTTGTACTTTTCCCTTCTACTTCTTCATCAACTTCTGGCAGCAACAAGCTCTCCTCTTGCTTTCCTTCTGACAACTTGAAAAGGCTTTCCTTCTTTTCTTTGAAACTTTCTTGCTTCGTGTTTAAGTTTTTTTCTTCCAAAATATTAACAGCATTCTCAAGCATGGAACTTTCATTCTGAAGTCCTTCGCTTCCACCTTGTTCTAAGGATATTTTGATAGATACATTTGGCTCTCTTGAGCCCATAACTTTTAGTTGCTGGGCCAAATCCTTAAGCAACACGTTGCTCTCTTTTAAATCCAGAATCTCTGTTCGTTGCCTATTTGATTCCTCAATCAACTTTTGTAGATTCTTGTTTTTTCCTTCAAGAGCTGCTAATGCTTTGGAAAGCAGGCCTTCCTTTTGGAAAACTGTTTCTTGTAATTCGCTGATCTGCTGCTCCATTTCCTGAATGAAGATTTGTTGCTTTGGGTCTTCTCTTTCAGCTAATCTTCTTTCCATTTCATCTCTGGTTTGGACCAGTTCTTCAACCTGTTTCTGAAGGAATGCATTTAATTGTCTGTAAGAAACTAAGGATGCTTCAAGAGAGACAATACATTTCTCCCTTTTTAACACTTCATTTGCTTCAGAGTTGAGTCTTTTCTGCAAGGTGTCCACTTCTCTGGTGAACTCAGATAACTTAAGTGAATTATTTTCTCTCTCTTTCTGTAGTTTTTCCTCAGAAATTGCTGTTTTTTGCTGGAGTTCACTATACGCTTTTCTTTGCGCCTCTAGTTCAGTTGTTTTTTCTTTTACCACCTGCTCAAAAATATTTAGCTGTTGACTAAATCGTTCATGTTCATCTTTGAGAGAAATTTCCTTTTCCTGATGTTTAAATTGCTGAGTGTTTAAAGCACTTTCCAAACTGTGTATTTTGCTTATTAATTCTTCTTTTTCTAACTCTACTTCATTCAAGAGTTGTTTGCTTTTTCTTTTCCACTGAGAAAGAATCATAATCTCTTTCTTAAGGTCTTCACATTCTAAAGCAGTTTTCTGCAGAGTTTCCGTGTTTTCCAGTTTCTTATTAAGCTCTTCAATTACATTTTCTTTGTCCTTTAGAAGTTGCTGGAGAGAATCTCGCTCATGTTCAACATTAGAAACAGCAAGTCTCATTTTTTCTAAACTGACAGAATTATCTTGCTTATTCAGTTTTTCTTCAAGCAATTTTAATTCTTTTTCCAGTGAGCAATTTTTATCTGCAACAAGAGTCAACAAAAAGATGTAAAAATATAAAATGCTTAGTATACAAAGATTAAAAAATAAACTGACAAAATTCAGGCTCCAATTCTGTCTATGAAGCCTTAACACTCCACAAATAAAATCTGCGCTCCTGGGATAACTACTCCTATCTTTATGCTCCCAGGAAATATTAGACTAGTTTGCCACTGCATCTAAATCAGGCATCCTGCCTTAGAAAAATAAAGGTTTACAAGTTTCATCTGGATACAGCATTGAACAGACGATTGATGGAAGAAAGGAGCTACTTATTAAATCTTGCCAAAGAGAATGGGGAACAAGTGCTTAGAGTGGCTTCAGGTTTTCCACATTTATGTCCGAAATATCAAATATATAACATGTAATGCAATTTGTTGAATATTCCAGTTATCTTTATAATGAAGCCATGATAATGAACTAGATTATGAGCTCAAAACATTATATGTTTTGTATATGTATATACAAGATAATGGGTGGGTTTCAAAAATTCCAGCAACCAGTTCTCTGCCCAGTTGCTGGGTGGAGGTGGCCATGGCCTATTCAGCTGGTTACTTGGTGTGTGGGGCTTTCCTGGAGCCTGAGTAGAGTGAAAACGGCCTCCCCCAGCCTTCCCTGGTCCTCTGGAGGTTGGAAATAGCCTAGTTTCAGGCCTTCTGCAACTTCCAGGGGGCTTGGTTTTCACCTCCCCAGGTTCCACAGAAGTCCCTAGAACCTGGGGAGGGCAAAAATGGCCTCCCCCAGCCTCCCAGAGGCCAGAGATAGCCCCCTTTTGGCCCCTCCCCGGCCTCCGCAGCCTGAAAATAACCCCGTTTTGGGACTTCTGAGAGCCAGTTTTTGCTCTCCAAGAGCCTCCATACATGTCCTACACTTATCTGGGCTGTGTGAAGACTCCTGGGAGGGGAGGGGCAGGGTGGGCAGGCCAGCCAGTCGTTCTATCTACCAGTTCGGCAAACCAGTTGCGTATTAACAATCGGTTCACCCAAACTGGCTGAAACCCACCCCTGCAAGATAATTTCTCCTTATAAGGGTATCTTCCCAACTCATCCAGTTTGACCTCCCATCAACATCTTTTAATGTTCTCCTACATAGGAGAAATAAAGGGGGATATACTCCCAAGTGGTTTTTTCTATTGCAGCCAACATGATAGGAGATTTGTACCTTGATGGCCTATTGGAGATTATTACAAATTATTAAAAATAGTTCTAGGTCTTTGGGGAATTAATGGTAACATTACATTTACTACTTTATCTTGTTATTTTTATCAGCTTTTATGTATTTTATTGCTTTAAGTTGTAACATGCTGGAAGCCATTTTTTTGTAGAATCTGACAGTGAAATAAAATAAAAAATAAATATCATGCTATGCCTAGCAGTTAAACAGAAATATGCAAATTATATAAGCAATTACACATTTATGCAATTTGGATAGAACTATAGTTTCTTTTGTCTAGAACAGGGTGTCAAACTGGATTTCTTGGAGGGCAAGATCAGCACTGTAGTTGTCCTCTGCAGGTGGGTGGGTGTTGTGGCTCAGCCCCCCCGGCTGGTGCAAAGCCAAGTTTCTGAGGAGCAGAGTGACCTGGAGGACTCTCAGGACGAAGAGGAGCTGCCGGGCAGACCATTCTCTCCAGCACCCTCCTTACCATTGACACCTCAAGCTGACCCCCTTGCCTTGCCCCAATCTGATCCTGCTCCCGTACCCACAACAGACCCCCAGTCTGATCCTCCCCCTTTGGATGCTCCCCAGTCCCCACCTGGGTCAGGGCC
>JANHFR010002634.1:31149-41329 GCA_032468015.1 Mimophis mahfalensis | reverse complement strand
AACGAACGGACCTCTCTCGCCTGAAACTTTCTTCCCCCTCCGGATTGGATTCTTGTGGTTAAGACAGACGCCTGGTCCATCCGTCGTGGCGAGATTTTCTTCGGGATTTCCCCCGCCCCTCACCCCCCAAATTGTGCGTGTGGGTATTTTTCCCGAGGGGGTGGAGGCGAGCGAAGAGAAAAGAGGCTCGTGATCTGGCTTCTTTGGGCAAAGCAGCCGCCTTTGGTTGATTCCAAGACATGTGAACAGGTAAGCGGGAGATGCAACAGTTTGGAGTGGGGGTGGCGGCCTGGGCGAAAAGTTGCTCAGCCTAGTGTGCGAGAACACACTTGCCTTTGTAAACGGGTTGTAATCTTTGCGTGCTTTTATCGGCTGTGCTTCGATGATGATGATGATGATGATTATGATGATTGTTATTATTATCTTCTGATGTAACTCAGTTAACGAGCAGTTTCTGAGTCTTTTTCGTTCTTCTTTTCTGAAGAACGACTTTAAATAGAATTTAAGTTGTAAGTTTTGCGTTCAAAAGGGAGGGAGAGTTGGAAATAAAGTCAATTTGGAAAGTAACTGGACCAAATCCCTGTTCAGTTCTCTAGGTTACTGTTTGTGGTGTTGGTAAAAAAGCAACAACTGTAAACAGTTGTAACTTTCCTCCTCCATGGCTGACTTCCAGAGCACTGCAGAGTGACTTCTGTCCTTCAACTTTAAACCAGCCAACCCTCCCACTCTCCACTGGTGTGTGGAGGGGTATCTTTTGCTCTTTGTTCCCTGGCAGTCAAATCTCTCTTAGCCATTCATCTCAAATGCTGTGACAAGGTAGCATCTGTTATTGTTCCTTTCATGGTAAAATCTTAACCTGGCCTTTTCCAGCCTAATGGCTTTTGGCTGGACTCCCCTTCCCAGCATCCCCAGCCAGCCTGGGCACAGGGAGTTGAGGGTTGGGGATAAGTCCTTTGGTTTATAACATTTGCAAAGGAAGTGTGGATAGTTAAGTACGGTAAGTAGAGTGAGAGTTTTGAACTTTCTGTACGGTTTTCTGAGAAAGTGCTGCAGGAATGAAGGAGAGGGGGAAAGTCGTGCCAAACGATGTTTTCTCTGCCCTCGTGATGTCTTTATTCCAGTGAAGTGTGCATTGTAAAGTTGAAAGCTGCTTTAAAAAAAAAAATGCTTTGTAGATCCTCTTAGTGCATTGGATTTTACAAGTTTTAAGCTTCTCTTAAGAATTTTAGACTCCAAAAAAGCCATACCCGTACAAGTTCCCTTTAGGTATCCTGCATCCAGATGTGGCCTTGGGAGAGGCGCCTAGAGTTAAAAGGCAACCCTGCTCCTTTTTGTCTTTTCCAAAGACAAAAGTGTAAGTTTCACACATTTGCTTGCTTAAGTGTATACCACAATTATGCATATAGTTATTTTAGAATACAATTAATTGTATTCTAAAATAACTATAGAATTCCTAAAACATGGTTTCATTTTTAATTGTGCTTGTTGTTGTTAGTTGCAAAGTCATGTCTGACCCATCGCGACCCCATGAACAATGTTCCTCCAGGCCTTCCTGTCCTCCACCTTCCCCTGGAGTCCATCTAAGCTCGCACCGACTGCTTCAGTGACTCCATCCAGCCACCTCATTCTCTATCATTCCGCTCTTCTTTTGCCCTCAATCTTTCCCAGCATTAGGCTCTTCTCCAGTGAGTCCTACCTTCTCATTTGGTGGCTTAGGTGCCTTATTGTGCTTAGGTGGGAGCAAAAACATGGAAATGGGATTTTTTTTTTCCATTTGCGTCTCTGTGCTAGGTGTGTTAAGCCCTCCAGATGAAACTAAGTATAATTTCCATCCTCCTCAGCCAATGTAGCAGTGGTGAGGGAGGTTGGCAGTGGGCAACATCTGGAAAAGAACAAATTCTTCATTGTTGCTGGACGTTAAGAGGCTAAGAATTCTTAATGTATTTTATTGTTCAATTTGTTCAACTACCCATAAAGGTTGATGGATTCCTTTTTACAGTACAACTGTGTACAGTACAATTGAATGACTAGTTAATATCTGAATCAATTCCAGTGGAATCAGCAGTGTGTTTTAGGCTATGAGAAAACTTTTTCATGTTGAATCTTGTGACATCATTTGATGTCAGAGAACAGTAAATCTTAAGCTGTGGAGCAAATGTGCTTGAGCTTACTGTATATTAAGGCCATGAAACAAAGTACCGTAGGTACAGAAATGTGAAGTCGTCTAGAAAAAAAACCCCGTTTTCTATCCACCATTGCATCATGTTGTTATCAGTAAGATGAATGATTATCTCAGTATGTTTTGTACACTCCCATCTCATTTGTAGAAGGATTTTCGAGGGCTGTTCTAATTTTCCAATTCTTCTGGACTATGATACAGTGCATTAAAATAATAAGACTTATAAAAATAGAATCATGATACAAATGGATATAAATGAAAGGATATTGGTAAATTATGCAAAACTATTTGCAATGTTAATGAACAGTCAGCATTAGGAATAACAAATGTAGAAGACTGCTTTATATATGTTATCATGATTACCATTGAAAAATATTTGATCATGCCAGACAAATCTTACTGCATTCTTTGACAAAGAGACTATATTAGTATACTAGCAAAATGCTGTGGAGTTTGTATACTTGGACTCCATTGACAGACCCCAGCCTACTTCTTAGTAAGATAGAAAAATGTAGTGTGGCATTACCACCAGATGGATTTGTAACTATCTTATCAACTGTACTCAACTTGTAGTCCTCAATAGAACTACAATAGATTAAAACAAGCAGTGGCATACCCTAAGGTTCTGTCTTTGGCCCAGTACTCTTCAATATCTCCATCAATGATTAGATGTGGACATAAAAGGGGAATTCATCAAATGTTCAAGCTGGGGGGAGAACAGCCAATCCTTTAGAAGATAGAAGAAGATCCAGAAGGATCTTTATAGATTTGAAGACTGGGCCCTATCGAACAACTCAGTGGTGTCAAAAGCAAAGTTTTGCATTTAGGCAAGAAAAAACAAAAACACAGGTATAGAACAGGTTGTACTTGGCTGAACAGCAGTAACTGAGGGGCATCTAGGAATTCTAGTGGACAACCAGTTAAATATGAGCCAGAAGTGTGCTGCAGCCACCAAGAAAGCCAATGCAGTCCTAGGCTGCATCAACAGAGGGATGTTTCAATATAAATCTGCTAAGCTTGGAAGTGTCATCAGATACCAGGATCATATTATCATATGTGGTGGACATGTATAGAAGCTAAAAAATATTGGTTAAAAATATGTACTTGGCTAGAAAAGATGACACTGCAATACATTGAGATGAAGCCTGAGATATTTCTATTTGGAATATTACTTGGAGGATGCATATTTGATTATTCATGTATTGACTGACTGCAGCAAGGATTGTACTAGCACAACACTGGAAGAGTGAAACAATATCTGTTGAAGAGAATGTAATAAGAAAAATTTTGGAATGCGCAGAAATGAATAGGTTAATACTGGCAATTAAAGAGAAAGAAGATATGGAATATTATAAAATATAGGAAACATTTTTATCAGTGGTTAGAGAATCCATATGAAAAAGAATAATAGACAATATTAACGAATGTTCGGTATGTAACCTAGTGTAAGAACAATTTATGTATATGGATGAAATGTGAACTATGATTGCACATATTATTTTTTAACCCACTTTGACACTGTTCTATGGATTATGTTGTATAACCCACTTTGACACTGTTCTATGGATTATGTTGTATAAAATAAAATAAAAAATAAAAAAAAATATTGCTACAGAGAGGAGGGGATTGCACTGAGGGTAAGACAAGAAGCAATGGATGGAAACTTATCAAAGAGAGATCCAACTTAGAATGAAGAAGAAATTTCCTGACAGTAAGAACAATTAACCTGTGAAGTCGCTTGCCTCTAGAAATGGTGGGTTTTCTATCCCTGGAGATTTTTAAGAAGAGATTGGACAGCCATTTATCCAGAACAGTGTAGGATTTCCTGCATAAGCAGGAGGTTGGACTAGAGTACCTCCAAAATCTCTTCCAATTCTTATTATATTGTAAATACTGTTAATATGTACATTGGATTAATCTAATTATGTAAAATATCCGATCACAATGCCTTAAGAGATGGGCGGTCCAAGATATGCTGAAGTATTCAGGTTCTAGGAAAATAGAAACATAGGAAATTACCTTCTACTCTCTTAACTATCATCAGTGACCCTCTGGGGTTTAGGTATCGGACTGGAATTTCTTTATACTTTTATCTGGGAATGCTGCGGAAAGGTCTGTGGACAAACTATATGCTTTACTGAGTGATAGTTCTACTTATAATTTGATTTTTGCTGGATTAAAGAAATGGAATCTACCTTCTTCAGTCTGGGACTATTCTGATGTATTGGACTTCATAACCTACAAATTCCAGTCAACATGGCCACCAACATGTTGGATGAAAATTATAGAAGTTTTAGTCCAAACATTTGCAGGATATTAAATAAGAAAAGCTAGTGTTAGGGGCTTGTGAGAAATCAAGCATGGATTCCTGCTGCATTCCAAGTATCATGATGTTTAGTTTCCTTAAACGTTCATATGGCTAAGCAGTGGTAAAAATTCAAAGATTATTTATTTTTATATATTTGACTTGAGCAGATCTTAAATCTTCACAGAAGTATTTCCTCTCTGTATAAAAGGAGTGAGAATGGCACTTCTAAGATGGTGGCCTCCAAACTGTTTTCTAATAAAATGCTGCCCTAGCAATAAAAAATATATGGTTTAAAATGAATTGGAGGCAGCATTTTTAATGAGGTTTTTCAGAGTAGCTAGTTCTGTCAGAAGTCCTGAGGCTCAATTCTACCCTTTTACCCAGAAGTTGTTCTGACAGAGTGTGGTCAGTTCTCCTTTGCCTGTTTTTGTTTTTATTTTTGGAGTTTTACCATGTTTACTGAAATAGTGGACAGAACTGAATAATCCTACATACATTGCATTAATGGGTTATATACACTTTGTAGATGTATTTTCTTGACACAAGCCCTTTAGATTATTTAGCAGTCTTATGTTTCCACGATTGCTCTTTCAGGAAGATGCTTGACTTGTTAGTATTGTAGGCTTATAATTGCTTAATGATAGACGGTTTTTCCACGTCCTGCTTAAAAATTCTATTAGCAGTTGCAGGAAAGATATGAGACCCTCAAAAACTTTTTTTAATCTGAGTCAAGATTTGTGGGATAGATATTAAAAAAGGACACTCTAGCATAAGACACCATTCCTAAATTTGTTTGCTCTGGAACTATTTTGTTCTGAACATCTTTTTTTGATGTTACATTAGGCTTGGGCTGTGGGTGTGTTAGAGTTGTAAAACAATATCGGTTAAGTAAATATATCTTTTTGATGTGCTTTTTATCTATTTAGGTTGTTAAGGTTCTTGGACTTAGCTAAGCAAACAGGATATAGGAAGTTTATACCAAATCAGGTATAAGTCTTTGAGATGAACCGGACAACCCATGACCCATTGGGTCATCCTTTCAGAGATAATTTCTTACTTAAACAGAGAAATAGAATGACCACAAGCAGGGGAAAATACCATGCAGTGGAAGTGTCTTCCAACTTCCTGCTGGCTTTCTCATTGATGATGCTTGTGGGAACTGCAGGGAGTGTCAGAAATCATTTGTCCTCATCAGTGGTGGGATTCAAAAAAATTTACTACTGGTTCTGTGGGTGTGGCTTAGTGGTCATGGGTATGCTGTTGGCCAGTTAGAGGTGGTATTTGCCAGTGTCAGCCAATCAGAGGTAGTATTTGCCGGTTCTCAAAATTATCACTAATCACTGATCATTCATTGGGCATTGCTGCCAGCCAATTTGGTGCAGGGATCAGAGGGTGGGAATATGCTACCCCCATCTTCCCTTTTGCCAGGAGTGGTGTGGTGGCCTAGAGGTGGTGTTCTTGCCTCACAATCAGGAGGCTGTGAGTTTGAACCTAAGTAGGTATTTCTCTGGGTACAGTGAGAATTTATCTGCTGAACAAAGCTTCTCATTGGGGACAGGAAGGGCATCCAGCCAGTAAACACTCTGCTAGCTCCATTCAGTTGCCCAGACTCCACCTGTAAGGGATTATGGGGTCATTAAAAGAAGATGATGATGACCTTCCCTTTTGCCACATAATTTATGGGTTTCTGAGAACTATAGTCAGAAGGCATGATGGCACTGAAACAACCACAACTTCCCCAAATTTCATCCCGTAGATATTATGGGTCCATTGTGTAAGTTAGCTCATTTGAGGAATCTTGGTTCAAAAATTTTTGCCTTAAGATGTACCTTATTGGCAATTTTTGAACTGAGGTAGGCTTTCCTTTTTACTTTTGGCTAAAACTAGGAAGGTAGATCTGGATAATGATTGATACTGAAATAATATAGACATATAACTGTGTTATAAAAACTGCAAATTTTGTATGCAATCTCATTTATACTGTATAGTAGGCCTTTTGAAACTGGGTTAAATAACCTATCAGCTATTTGTTCTTTTGATGGGAGAATAAAGATATGTATAACATTTATAGCCTTATTTTGTATCATTTCAGTTCTATGCTATTTTTAATTGAATTTATTTATTTATCACCTTTTCTCCAAGAGCTCAGACTGATTTCTGGGTGGCTCTCTCTTTAGTTTATTCTCCCCAGAACAATTATATGGGGTAGGATAGGCTGCAGTTGATCCTAAAATTACCCAAGGACTCCCATGCTGAGGATACATGATTGGCAAATGGCCCAGTTAGAGTTGTCTGTTCCAGGCATCTTATAAATCTGACTGATTTACATCAGATGTTTGGAGTTTTTCCAGTGGCCTAGTAGACTGTTTGGTGGAATGTTTGTACAGGCTTCAAAAGATTGTCCCTGAGTGCTTGTCTGAGTTCACCCATATTGGTTCATAGGTGAACTGAGGACCTTTGTGAAATGGACTAGTTATATCTGAGTACTCATTATTAATTGGTTCTGGGAGGTGCCATGAATACTAACAATGACAAGTACCAAACAAACCATGTGACCTACCTTGTGACCCTCTGTTTTGGTCAGGAAGGACTTCCTGTGTGCTCTCCATTGCCATACCCCTTTTCCTATTGCAGCAGCCTTCCCAGCATGACCAACTCCTGTCCTCTGCAGCGGCTGTCCTCTGCTCCCTTTTGCAGTGACCTTCCCGACAGGGCCATCTTCTTATCTGTTCTCCTTGGTCATTCCCCTCTTCCTATTACAGTGTGTTAAGTACCAAACAAACTAAGAGTATCAGGACAAAATTTTAACAAATTGATGAACTTTGTCGAGTACCAAATTGGACGAGTTTTGAAGCTGAGGTACCAGTGTAGCTAAAGAAATATCTGAAGGTGGAAGAAGATGGAAAGTGAATCTGTGTGGTCTCTGGGGGAGGTATTGTGAACTGAAGATCACCACAGCAAAGTCCAAGGAACTGATGAGTAGACTGATTCCTTGGAAACTCTCTGAGTAGTGAATGTCTGGGAAATTGTCCCCATGTAGTCAGGATGGCTGCTTCTCATGGGAAGACTGCAGGACAATAGGATTAGCCATCTTGCATGTAAACAGGCAGAAACTTTTAAAGGACATTTGCAAGCCTCACATTCTAGTAACTTCAGAAGTTGCTCATTAACTACTTCTAAGCTACTAGAGACGTTCAGAGCAACACATTTGAAAACACCCGATGAGTCTGCCTTCAATCCTGCATGAAAGAAAATTTTAACCATAAGCCTAAGATTTCAAAGAATTGGAAATAGTAAAAAGCTAAATAAAACTTTGATCTCAGAAATTTTTAAATGAACTAAGAGTCCAGATAAAATTGGAGTGTTGAAACTTTTACAGTACAATTAATTATGGAATTAATATGGAATTAATTATAAAGTACAAACAGCATCTCATGGGAAACAGTTTGTTTTAGTTTTTATAGGATATTAACATAAATAAGCAATTTTATGATTTCAAAAAGTGGATACTGGAGGGGACTGAAGATTTTAGGTTAAGGAAAGATATAGACCTGTAGGATGGTGCAAAAGTTAATGTCAATAAAAATATTGAAGGACATTTTTGAAGAATAGAATCAAGAAACGGTAGTCAGAATATCAACAATATTTACAAAAGCCTTAAAGAACTCTGTGTGGTGAAATGAAAAAGAAGACCCTATGTCAATATATAAATGAAATAAAGAATAAGACTGTTTGAAGTAAAAGAATGAATATAAAGTAAGTTTATTTGATCAAAGTTAGAACAAGCTATTTTGCTATATCTGGTTACCCTCTATCAACTTTCTGCTGACACCAGACTGAAGATAAGAAGTTTTACGGATGTTAATATAAGAGATGGAATATAGAATGAAAAAACAAACAAATATGAAAGGTTAGAGTAGGTGAAGAGTCATCAAATTTGTTTTATGTTCTTGTGATAAAGGTTGGAAATCACTTTTTATTTATTGTTTGTCTGTTACATTCTTTTCTCTTTTTTCTTTCTTTTTCCTTGCACTTTTTGCTTTCTATTGTCTTTTAAGTTTAGTTTTTATTAGATTTTACCATTATAATCTACATTCTTAATATATACATATATTATTCATACATGCACACACAGAGAGACACGCACGTAAATACAGTGTGTGTGTAGGTGTGTATGTATTTACGTGTGAGTCTCCATTGTTTTCCCTTATGGTATCAATAGGGAAATTGACCAATGACCTTTTTTGTTGTTAGTTGCGAAGTCATGTCCGACCCATCGTGACCCCATGGACAACGTTCCTCCAGGCCTTCATGTCTCTACCATCCCCTGGAGTCCATTTAAGCTCGTACCGACTGCTTCAGTGACTCCATCCAGCCACCTCGTTCTCTATCGTCCCCTTTTTCTTTGCCCTCAATCTTTCCCAGCATTAGGCTCTTCTCCAGGGAGTTCTTCCTTCTCATTTGGTGGCCAAAGTATTTAATTATATACCAGTGACCTTATTTAGTGTTATTAGCTCCCACATCCAGAAGCAAAATGAATGTGTGTAAGAATGTGCTTCTACAGTAAAAAGTGATATATGCAGTACTGTAGGGATAGATTACTTAGGAAATGTATGTGGTAAAACAAGAGATTGGGTCAAAAATGATTGAATGTGGATTGGATACAAATCTGAGTGACCTGTAAGAAGGAAGTTTTTTCTAGTGGCTTGTTCATGCAAAGAATGAACAAGGTTGAAATCACAAAACACAAAAGCCGATAGGTATATAAAGGAGGAATGAAAACTCAAGAGGAAGGGGAAGACTGAGAAAGTTGTAACTGGATGAAATTAATGAGATCCAAATAAAGAGGTGAAAAGTTTAAAGAACAAAATCAGTCTAAGATGGGCTGAATAGGTAGGTATGAACCAATGAAAGAAAGCTGTAAAAAGGTGTAATAAATTGTGTTGATTAAAAACTGGATTTAGGTGTATTTCCTATCTCATACCCTTAATTTGTATTCTTTATTCCCTATCTATGCTTGATATAATATCTTCTACTCTGAAAGTGAATAGTATACACACACACACACACACACACACACACACACGTACATACATACGTATGTACTACATACATAAATACATACATATACACACAGAGAATGTACAAATCTATACTTGTCTCATACTCTTTGTACTAGAAGGGAAATGATAAGTGGTTGGAAGTATTACAGATTTCATGAACTGCATGCTTACTGCTATTTAGAAATGTTCAAAAATAAAATAACATTTAAAAGTATTTCAAGTCTATATTAAAACTGAAAAAAAACTAAACTGATGTTGGAAAATATACTGCTATATAGTACTGTTATTTCATTTATAGAACATATTCTTGATGTAAGTTGTCATATTGTGGTGAAAGATGTTCTGAAAAGTATCTTTTTTTTCTTGGAGTACTATTCTATTTAAGGCATAGTTTTAAAGCCAGGCAATTGCTAAAGTTGTAATCCATTTTCCATTATAAAGTGAAGTTGCATGTTTGGCTGCCATAAATATTCCAGAGATTTGAAGATATTTGCATCCATCTCATTTACCTGGTGCTGGAGAAGACTCCTGCGAGTCCCTTGGACTGCAAGGTGATCAAGCCGGTCAGTCCTAGAGGAGATCAACCCTGACTGCTCTTTAGAAGGCCAAATCCTGAAAATGAAACTTAAA
>JANHFR010002632.1:147300-158163 GCA_032468015.1 Mimophis mahfalensis | reverse complement strand
AATAATAATAATAATAATAACAACAACACCAACAACAACAACAACAACAACAACAACAACATTAACTGTGAGTGAGATCTTGGAGTCCTAGTGGTCAGTCACCTAAACATGAGTCAGCAGTGTGTGGTAGCAGCCAAAAAAGCTAATATAATCTTTGTATAAATAGAGGCATAGAATCAAAATCACGTGAAGTACTAGTACCACTTTATAAAGCTTTGGTAAGACCACACCTGGAAGACTGCATCCGGTTTTGGTTGCCATTTTACAAAATAGATGTTGAGACTTTGGAAAAAGTGCAAAGAAGAGCAACTTAGAGGATTAAAGCCCTGGAGACTAAAACATATGAAGAACCATTGCGGGATTTGGATATGGCTAGTCTAGAGAAAAGAAGGACTAGGGGATGATAGCAGTGTTCCAGTATCTGAGAGGCTGCAACAAAGAGGAGGGGGTCAGTTTATTTTCCAAAGCACCAGAAGGCAGGACAAGAAGCAATCAATGGAAACTAATCAAGGAGAGGAGCAACCTGGAATTAAGGAGAAACTTCCTAACAGTGAGGACAATTAACAAGTGGAACAGTTTGCCTTTGGAAGTTGTAGGTGCTTTGTCACTGGAGGAAGAAGAGACTGGGCAGTCACTTGTCTGAAATGTTGGGGTCTCCTGCTTGTGCAGGGGGCTGGATTAGAAGACCTCCAAGGTTCCTTTCAGCTCTATTCTGATTTATATTGGACAACTGTTGTGCTGCAAAGTTTGAGACTACATCCCTCCCATGAAACAGAGTTAAAAGTTCAGTAATAAACAGTGGTATATTTATGGCTTTCTCAAATCATTAGGTTTATTTGTGGGAGCAACGTACAGATTCATGCATCATTTTAGGAAGTTGCAAAGTGAGAACGACTGCATTAATAGGCCCAAACAATGCACCACTGACCCAATTAACAATATTGAATAAACCTAGCCTTCAACTGCTGAGCCTCTTCTCATCTTTGCCTCTTCTTTTCCAGCTATTTTTTCCCCAGCTTCACAAATCATATGATGATTCATCCAAGCCTAAGTGTTCATCAGCCGCCTCTTAGAAAAAGAGAACTGAACTAGGGATGGAGGGAGGAGACAAGAAAATAATTATTTTCTAAAACTTCCATAGGGATTTCAGACTCAAAGCCCCAAAGTGAGTATTATGAGAAAAGAGATTAAGCAAGGGAATGGAAAAGACCTTATGGATGTCCTATCCTTCTCTGTTCACTGGTGGCAACCTAAAGATGCTCATTCCCAAGGGCAGCTCCTCCCTTGATTTGTAACTTTGAGTACAGGTAGCACTAGGCAAACATTCTGCCTTCACACTTACAAAACTACAAGGGAAAAACTTTGTCTTTAGTGGAAGCATCACCTGAAATATTAAGAAAAGGACAGAGACAAAAATCCCATGCAGGACTCACACAAAGTCTTTTGTGGGGAGGGTGTGCTTTCTTCAGTGCACACAGCTGAAGTTCAAACAAAATGTGTTTGGTCTCCAATATGGGTTGATGCAATTTCCTAACACACTTAAATTCTCTAAGTTGTTAGCCAAGAGAGGAGGCTGCTACATGAAGTGAGACTTTTCTTTCACTGGAAATCTTCACAGAGGCCAAATGAGGTTGTATTGGTTCCTGCACTGAGCTGGGAAGTGGACCAAAGGACCCCTCTCAACTCTAGCATTCTGTGATGAATGAATCCAGTCCATACTCTAAGTCAGGGGTGTCAAACTCACGGTGTCACGGGAGTGTCACGTGACATGTCAGGACTTTCAAAAGAAGAATGTTTAAATAGGGCAGAGAGGCAAGTGAAAAGGATGGGCCTCACATCAATTTTGGACGAAGTAAAAGGCTTTTTGAAATTTTTTTCCAACAAAACCAAACAAACAAATTTTTTCCAACAAAACAAAACAAAGTCAGCAATCTAACTTTGCAAGTCCTTTAAATACAACAGCTAAATCTTTTCCTCACTGGGCTAATTGTGTTGTGTGAACAGAAGCATATTTTGCAAAACTCCAATTGATTGTGAATTGCTGAGAAGAAAATATTGTGTTCGTGTAGCAGACTAAACATGGTTTCCTTGTGTTTTACGAAATAAGCTACAATATTGAATAAACTGTACATTCGCACATTGTGCTAAGCCATAAAAATGTTTTATTAATGAGAAAGTTCACACTACATACTAAACCAAATCAAGTACATCCCATGATAGCTTTGTGAATTCTGTCCTCTGATAAGGAGGTAAGATACTGTCACCATGACTATTGGGCACAAAATCTCTCTTTCTTCTATCAAGATCTGCAGGGCTGGAGTCATCTTGACATCTTTTGAGACGAAGCTCCTGGAGCTTGGAGAGCTAGGCTGCAGGTGCTGGTGTCCCCTGCGGGAAATGGAAGAATTGGCCACTCTTACAGAGTGCCTGGAAGCAGGAGAAGAAGAAGCAGCCTGCTGTAATATTGCCAACTAAAAAGGAAACACTCTCAGACAGTCTTGGCTGAGAAAACCTTATGAAGACAGCTTGTGCTTCAACTAGCTGTGCATCCTGTCAACCCTCTTGAGTTATATAGCATACATAACTCTTCCCCCCCCCCTGTAGGATGGGGTAGTTTCTGTCACCTCTCTGATTTATTTAGAAAAACGCACAGGTGACAGTGCAACAACATTAAAACATGCAAACATTGAAATGACTCCATTGCCTAGATTTCTCTCCCCTACTCTGGAAGCATTCAAGGTTACCTAAAGTATTCTCTGTATAATTCCTGCTGAGTGCATTATACATGATTGACTAATGTAGCAGCATGGCATAATGTGAAAAAAGGGTCTTCTGCATCTTTCCAAACTTTGGTGCAACATCACTCGGGAAAGATGAATGATTTAGTAATTTTATTTATAGAGCTCACATCTTGGGCTCACAAAATATTTTATTGGATATTGGCAACTTTCCAATACTCAGTCTCGCCAATGCAATTCGGTCATGACCTCCAGCAGCAGCTGCTGTTCCTCTAGGTTTTCCTGCCAATTCACCTCGGTGCTGAACTACACAGAACTTTTTTCAAGCAAAACATGTTCTAGCCTGAGCCAAATTGGAAAGCCGTTTTGAAAATGGGACAAGGGTTTCCGTGCCAATGCTTTCTACGCCACAGTGAAAGCTAAATCCTGGGCACAGCACAGCCTTGGAGTCAGCCTTCACCCATCTCTGCTACTGCTTGCTATTTTCACATTTATATATTGTATGAAGTGGCTCATGGCTCATTTAACCATGGTTAATTGAACTAGTGAGCTAGGAACTTTGCCCTGTGCAATCAGCTACAAGTACATTAAAACTTACAAGTCACAAGAATTTGGTTTATTCATTATGCCAAGCCAAAACCAAATAAAATGTGTTTGTAGCTTAGTGGTATATGTGAACTCAGCCAATAGATGATTCACGTTACTCAAACAGTGGATAGATCATTGGAGAAATGAAACTTTTGACTCTATAAGAAAAATTATAGTTCAATGGAAAAGCATGTGCATTGCAAGTAAAAAGCAGCTGAGTGCTTGACATTCACTTGTCTCGAGTTGTAATGACAATAATGTGAAACATAATGTTGTGTGTGCCAAAGTACTATTTCTAACCCTCAGTTCAAAGTGCCTTCATATGGAAAAGACTTCTTGAACAAACTCCAAGCAAGCAAACCATACTGAAGTGTAAAAGGACGCACTGATTTTCATTGTAAACTGGCTGATAACCCAGCGTTGGCCAGGTATTTCTTTATCCCAATCCTGTATTAGACAGGAATGGCGATGTGAAATGCGGAATGGGCTGTCCTCCCTCCTCCCATTAACATCTCTGCAATTCCTGAAGAGGTGATGGCAAAAGCAATTTCTCCCTGATCCCTGATTTCTGAGACAATTAAATTAGTTAAAAATGTTTTCCCTGTGCCCCCAGAAGCATCAAGAAATGTCATCTTTCTGTGATGTATGTCCTTGGTCTTGTAGTGATGCAGGCAGGCCCCATTACAAATGCTCCCTTGTGGACTACTGTGAAGCCATTACCATGGTAACTCCACTGCAATGTAGGCTGTATCTTCACAGAACACACACCCTCAGGGGTCAGAACACACACCTCGAGGAGTGTTAGGGGTGTCTTACCCCCACCGTATTTGTTTCCAGAGAGTAAGTCATCTATGTACCAAGTTTGGTTGAAATTGCTTGTGGCATTCAAGAGTTATGCTGGAATATTCACACACACACACACACACACACACACACACACACTTCCATTTATATATATATATAGATTCCCTGCTATCATAACTAATAGATGATGTAGGGATACATAGTTGAAAAGATGTTGAAAAGGTGGTGAAACTTGGTTCTTGGGCTCTTAAAATGCATTACTGAAAATGTTCCGAGTTTACTGAGCACTGACTACCTACAGCCATGGATTTGATCACATGCTAAGGAAGATGTTTCATTTGAAGGAAAAAAAGAATTTGCTGTTCTCTTTATTTGAAGATTCTCGCTTTCCTGCTTTCTAAAAATATACTTATTACTTATTAAAATATGTTAACGTAAGATTAATCAAACCAGGCAGATTCCAGACTGTCATTTGTGTTCAGTAAATACTTCCCTCGAACTATGAATGCATTCATTATTATACAGAAAGATTTTGAGTGTGGTACAATTACTATTGTAATAGCTTATACCCTTAATTGCCTTCAAGTAATAGAGAAATGTTGATTCTTCAAAAAACATATCATCTCAACTTATTTGAATCCATAATCCATTGAGTTCATCTGTTGACTCCTAACTGGTATTTGTAAGAGGAAGAACTGTAGCAGTGCTTCAGCAGATTGCCTGTAAGACTATGTGGCAGATCACTGCATTTTATATTCTAATCTTAACGCTATTACTGTCATCACAAAAAAAATGGTGTAAGGCTGGAAACAGCAAGGAGGTGCTTAATTCGCTTGTTTGAGTTTTAAGACTGGCAGTTACCAACATTTCTCAGTGGATTTACAACACCCCCCTGTACAGGGGAAACCAAGAAAAGCTTCATTATCTCCAACCACAAATGACATTGGTAAGAAGAACCTGAGGAAGGAATTGGATATAGTAGAAATGTTGTATTGAAAGTACATGAAAGTATTGAGTTAATGATGTAGAAAATTTCCCAACTGATTCTTTACAGATGTGTTGGGACTGCAGCTTGTGGTATTAGCAACTTAGAAAGAGACAGCAGGAAGAGATCAAGAAATAGAAATAAGTGGGGCCTGTTATCAAGTCATGCTAAAATAGGGCTCTAGCTCATGGGCTTCAGATGGTAGCTAGAATAGCTTTATTGTCACTTTTTATACTAACCGGCATACATTAAAATGAAATTTCATTGCATACACCTGTCAGAGGGTCACTACCCTTTAATATACACTACATAAACATGACAAAATAAATAATAATAACAAACTAAACCAAATTCAAAATTATACATATACCCATGTAAGATAATTAGAAAAAGAGATGAGGAATTTAAATAATTATAAATACTTATGCTACGCGAAACTTACACCCACATATATTATATGACACAGAGAAACAACATAGTCTAGTTCGGATGTTTACATGTACATGGCAAGAAAAACGAATCTTGTGAGTTTACCAGATGGATAGCATAGGGAACAAAGCTGTTACAGAATCTGGAAGTCCTGCTAGAAATGCTTTGAAACCTCCTCCCAGAGGGGGCAACAGAAACAGACCATAAAGTGAGTGTGTAGACTCTCTAACTATGCTTTGAACTCTAAGCACATAGTGCTTATAAGCAGTATCCTGAATGACAGGAAGCGAGCTTCCTATAATCTTCTCGGCTGTCCTTACCACTCTCTGTATGGACTTTCTGTCTGAGTCTGCCACCAAACCAAAGAGTGATGCAGTTTGTTAAAACATTCTCAATTGTGCCTCTGTAAAAAAATGGCCAGGACAGAAGGAAAAAGATGTGCTCTCCTCATCCGATACAGGAAATGCAGATGCTGGTTTACCTGCTTCACTAAAGATGACGTGTGGAGAGATCAATTTAGACTGTTAGTTATCTGCACCCCTCCAGGTGATTTTCTGTGGTTTTCAACAATACATAGGAACAGAAAGCCTGTTCCCTGATGGGGCATGCTTATCATGATTTGTGAAGGCAATCCATACAGAATATAGTAATTACTTTATGCCTTTCAGGAGGTGTCAGATGTGAGAAAAGAATAAATTAGAAATCTGACTGAAGATGACCAGAAAAAGGGGAAATGTGGGGTCCCAGCTTGCCAGAGGCCCAAATTTACAGAAAACTACCCATTCTCAGAGCAGAAGAAGACTATGCAACTCTTTTCTACATCATTAACTCACTTCCATGGATCTTGTTGAAATGGCTTTTGAAGGAAAAGGACTTTGCATTGGAGATTAACAGCAGGCAGCCACGGCACTCATCATCTGTCAATAGACATTGCTCCATTTTAGCTTCCATATGGGAAAGAGTTCAGATATCAGAACTGTGTCTTGAACCCACAACCCATCAAGTTCAACTGTTGTTTCCTAAGTGTTTGCATCCATTCTTCTTGTTCTTCCTATAGTAAAGGCAAGTATCTTCTCTACACTCTAACACTCACCTTCTCTCTTCTTTATTACTTCTCTGAGGTCAAGGATTATGCTCTGGAAAACGTATCTATCAATAAATATCTAGACTTGGAAGTCTGAAAGTAAAGTATCTTCAATCTTCAGGAGCCTTGGTGGTGCAGTCTATTAGAGTGCTGTTATGTAGCACTTAGCTGCCAGCTGCCTGCAATTAAGGCAAGTTCAAATCTCACCAGGCTCAAGGTTGACTCAGCCTTCCATCCTTCCAAGGTAGGTGAACTGAGAACCCAGATTGTTGGGGGCAATAAGCTGACTTTGTAAAACACCGCTTGCAGGGGGGACTGCCCTAATAAGCAGGTATATACATAAGAATGAAGGCTTTTGCTATGCACTAGGTTAGATTAGGTTGTAAGCCACCCTGAGTCTCCAGAGAAGGGTGGCATATAAATTGAATTTTTAAAAAACTAAGATAATTAAAGGCCCGGAGACTAAAACATATGAAGAACAATCGCAAGATTTGGGTTTGGCTAGTCTAGAGAAAAGAAGGAATAAGTGTGACATGGTTGCAGTATTCCAGTATGTGAGAAGCTTGTCACAAAGAGGAGGGCGTCCACTGATTTCCCCAAACACCAGAGGGCAGGACAAGAAACAATGGATGGAAACTACTCACTCATTTCTCAAGAAGCAACCTGGAATTAAGGTGCAACTTCCTAACAGTGCAGACAATTAACCAGTGGAACATCTTCAGAAGTTGTTTTTAAGAAGGGTGTGTGTGTGTGTGTGTATCCAACCCTGCAAACAACTTCCAGGTATTTAGACTTACAAATCCAATTTGTGGTTAACCGCTAGTGATCTTCTCAAGTTTTGATAATTATGTCCTGCTGTTTTTCTATTAGTTTTGAAGACTAATAGACTGAAGTCTAAATGATATATCGTTTCAGTTACTCCACGTGTGTTTCCCCCTTACCTGTTTCCATACTAATGGAAAAAAGTCATCTCTTTATTGTACTGAATCTGCTGAATGCATAGCAAGCATCTTATACAATATGGTGAAGAGAGAATCTTGACAGTTGACACTCAAAAAAAACCAAAAAAACCCCAACACAACCTACAGCAACTCATGGCTGACTGAGCTACTTGATTGGTACCTGATTTTTTTTCCAGGAAATGTGAATGGGCAGTTAATAACTTCAGCTTAATAACCCAGACATATTATGATTCTAGACCAGGGCTGTCAAACTCAAAGACCGGGGACCAGATCTAGCCCATGGGGTGCTTAGATCTGGCCTGTGGGGCCACCCTGGAAACAGCAAAGAACCAGCCTGCTCTGCCTCTGTCAGCGAATGTGGCCCTCCCAAGCTCCGTTTTCACTCGCAGAGGGTTGCAGGAGACCACTGTAGCCAAGAACAGAGTTCAGGAGCCAGTTTTCGCTGGCAGAGTGCTCACGTCACCACAGGCACCCCAACATGAATGATGTCAAGCTGGCCACACCCAACCTGCCGACACCCATCCCAGTCCCCCAAAGTCAAACATAATTCTGATGTGCTCCTTAATGAAATCATGGTTGACACCCCTTTGTAATGTCTTTCTTGATTTATAGGGATTGACTTGATTTATCGTGACTTTGTTTTTGAGGCTCAAGGTTCAGCAAAAAAATATTCAGAATTCAAAATTCTCCTTGTGCCCCTAATAACCAGCTCAACTTATCATATTTGGACATATTATGCAAATACATAATTATACAAATTGGACATATTATGCAAATACATATTATACAAATACAGCTGAGTAGTTCATAATGCTGAGAAAATTCCCTCTTACAATTACTACTATTGAGCCAGGTACTACCTATACTATAACTGTGCACTTGATTTTTCTTACCTAAATGTAGAACCTTACTTTTTCACTATTGAATTTCATTTTGTTAGATAGGCCTAGAGGTGATGTTCAGCCAGTTCAACAGGTTCCAGAGAATGGCAGCAATAATTCTGACTGGTTCAAAGACACAGCAGATACCACCTCTGATTGGCCAACAGCATAGCTACGCCCACTAAGCCGCACCCACAGAACCAGTAGTAAAAAAAACTTGAATCCCACCATTGATAGAGCCCAATATTCAGGCCTGCCAAGATCCTTTTGTATCTTAAGCCTATCTTCATTTGGATGAAGACAAAGTTACTTGGTTATTGCATTGCAGCTGGAGCCTTTTCAGTAAAGGAAAAATACACATTTAACTATTCTGTTAAACACCTTTTTGCACATGTCCAGTAAGGTTATGAAAAAAATACCAAAAACAGTAGTTAAGCCTGAATAGTTGGGGAAGTTGCATAGACACAGTGTCAGACTGTCAAATGTCATTGGGATGAAGTCAGAGGTGGTTTTCAGCCAGTTCCAACAGGTTCCAGAGAACCGGTAGCGATAATTTTGACAGATTCAGAGAACCACTTCTGATTGGCTGACACCAGAAAATGCCACCTCTGATTGGCCAAGAGCATAGCCACACCCACTAAGCCACACCCACAGAACCGGTAGTAAAAAAATTTGAATCCTACCACTGGATGAAGTTGATCTTACTTGGTTATTTCATTGCAGCTGGAGTCTTTTCAATAAAGGACAAATACACATTTAACTAGGTACAACTACTACTGAATTCATTTAACCTTTTTTCAGACTAAACATTGTTCTTCTGGCCCCCTCTTTCAGCACATTTTCTGCCACTGTTGCTTTTTATTATTTCAGAATAAGCCCACACTTATAAAACTCATTGCACAATATACAAATGAGCTTACTGCAAGTGTATCATTTTGTGTTGAGGTCTGAAGTTACAATAAATATTATTTTGCTCAAGAGAAAAGCTGATTTGGGGAGGGGGAAAAAAGTGTTCCCCTCCCAAGGAGAATTTTGAGATTTATTTCTGTAAATCCCATCTGTGAATGTGCAATTGGAAGTATATTGCTATCCAAGAAAATTTTGTACACATATCCAGGATAATGCTGGAGAGATCAAATGTATGTGTAGGAAAACAACTGCAAAGCTTCCCTTAGTCTGCCTCCTTTTTTTTTCAGCTGAGCCAACAGCTGATGACTGAGAGAAAGCAAACCAGTGTAATGTTCCACAGATGACTATTGCAAAAAATTGCCAAACATCAGCTTTTATAAATGGCATAATGGTTTAATGAACCAGTCATAGCAAGTGATATAGTAAATTTTGCAATTGTTCTGACGATCAAAGGAAAATGTGACTCTTTTTTGTCCCTCCATGCTATTATTCTATGGTCTTTGGCAGAACGCAGAGAACATAAAGAATACGTCAGAATATTTGGGTCCTTTAGAATCAGAGAGATGGAAGTATGTATTTTGTATATCAAGTCCAGTGCCCAGCTTGGTTTAGAAATCTAAACTGTAAGTTTTACATACTCTCTTGAATGCATACAATAAGAGGAGACTACAACCTTTGTTAGTAAATTCCACCATCAAAGGACTGTTAATGTCAATATATTCTTTGTAACGTTCAGTTCGAATCTGCTTTTCTTAAATAGATTGTTCCACATCCTATGTTATAAAGTAAGAAAGAGTTTTGACTTTCATTTATGTGACACCTTTTCAAATACTTGAAAAATTCTACCCTGCCTCATATCATATTTTCTCAATGCTATATACACCAAGTTCCTCATGTACAGAAAGTAGAAGAGAAAGCGGGAAAAACAGAAAAAAATAGTGGAAGAAGTTGATTGTAGACTTACATTGGCAGACAAAAATAAAGAACAATAATAATGCATGAATGGACCAGGCTGATTACTACCTGTGATTTCAGAATCTGGAAGAAGGAAAAGAGAGAGAACTTTCTGGAGATATTGGCGGAGGCTGACCAAAGGTGATCAAAGAAGAAGCACTAGCTGAAATCGATGAAACATTTAGAATTCATACTAGATATACGATAAGAAATAGGCTTTCTAGAGAAGATTCATTAAAAAAGCAGTGAAAACAGAGATTTTACAATAAGCAAGAGGCAACCCTTTAAAATATAAAGAAAAAGAGATAGTAGTTCTAAAACAGATCTCAAGAAGAGGCAGAGAAGTAAGGAAGGAATATCAATTCCTGACAAGGCAACTAATTAAAAATGGAGGGAATTTTAGGTGGCTGATACCAGAGGGTATATTGGTGACTTAGATGGAGCAAAAGACATAGATTAGATTCTATTGAAAAAGCAGAACAATTTTACGAACTGTCAGGCTCCAAAAGAGTTTTGCCATATCCAGCAC